>PPHU02000010.1:0-251978 GCA_003705185.2 Ambrosiozyma ambrosiae
TTTAATTTATGATGCTTTGATGGCTCAGAGAGGTTCAGGAAATGATTACGTTCCATCAAATCAATCTATGACTGAAGGTAACGATGATCAGGCGTTTTGGGGTCTTGCTGTTATGGAGGCGACTGAAAGAAATTTCACAAATCCACCAGATGATCAGCCTGGTTGGTTAGCTTTATCCCAGGCTGTTTACAACACTATGGATGCAAGATGGGATGAAAATAACTGTAATGGTGGATTAAGATGGCAAATTTTTACCTGGAATACAGGTTATGATTATAAGAATACTATTTCGAATGGTTGCTTGTTCTTAATGGCAGCCAGACTAGCTAGATACACTCAAAATGATACTTATATTGACACGGCTGAAAAGGTCTACAACTGGTTGACAAACATAACCCAATTCATTGTTGAAGAAAATGGAGCATATCAAGTTTATGATGGTTCTAGTATTGGTACTAATAACTGTGGTACAATTGGTAAACAACAATGGTCCTATAATCATGGTGTTATGATTATGGGTGCCGCATACCTATACAATTATACAGAGGATGACTTCTGGTTAGGCGAAGTTGGAAAATTCTATGAGGGTATTAGTGATATTTATTTTAGAAATAATATCATGTACGAAAGACAATGTCAAGATTCAGTTACATGTAATAATGATCAAAGATCATTCAAATCTATTTTCTCTAGAGCGTTGGCAGCAACAGCTAAATTAGTTCCAGATTATAGAGAAAATATCATAAAACTCCTTGAAGCATCTGCTGAAGGTGCTGCAAAATCATGTTCTGGTGGTGATGATGGACACACATGTGGTTTGAATTGGGAAATAGGTGAATGGGATGGAAAATATGGATTAGGTGAGCAGATTTCTGCTCTGGAGGTCATTCAGAGCACTTTAGTTTTAGAATCAGATGCTGCATATTCTAATTCTAGTGGTGGTACTTCTACAGGTAATGATAATGCCGGACTGGGGACTAAAGATAGTGTTAATGTTAATGAAATAAAGGTTACTCAAAAAGACAAAGTTGGTGCTGCTCTTGCAACTGCCTTTACTTTGGCTATTTTTTTAGGATTAGGCGTTTGGATGGTGCTATAATTACTTCTTTTTTTTGTTATAAACTGATATACAGTTCTTATTTTTCTTATGTATATATTTTTGCTTTGCTCTTTTACTTTACTTAGTTTACTTGAGTTTGAAAAATATCTTTTATATGTATCTTTGATGGTTTCTATTTTTTGAATCTTCAGTATGCCGTATATATCAATCTTTATTATTTCTAAGAAGTGAGGACATGATGAAACTTAGAAAACTTTAACATAAACTGTAATCAGTCAGCCATTTTGATGACTTCATTTTGGTATCTCACTATCTTAACCTCACATGCAGCGCCGCCAATTGACGTGCCACATGATAAGGCCAACTTTTTTTTTTGAGGCAAGTGTAAACAGTAAGCGTTAAACTTTACCATTAGGTCATTGAAATTCCTTCAATTTATATGATCAGGTATAAATATTCACTACATACGAATGTTTAAAAAGAAAAGTATATCTTCGATAGATTCCAAAAACACAATACAAAACCTGAAAAAGGATTACTATGATTATCTCTGCAAAATCATCTTGATTGGTCCATCTGGTTCGGGTAAAACTTCAATACTTCATAGATTCATCAAGGGGGAGTTTCCAACATTGAGATCACAAACCATAGGTGTTGAATTCAGCTCCAAAGTTCTTGCCCTATTTACTCAAACTTCAGGTTCTACTTTGAATAATACCACTGGTGGAACACCCATAACGCTTTCTGGAGCCAGTACGATTGATGGTGCTGGTGTTAGATTGAAATTACAATTATGGGATACTGCAGGCCAGGAAAGGTTTAGATCGTTGACTCGAAGCTATTATCGTGCTGCATGTGGTATTGTTATGGCATTTGATCTAAGTGATAAGCAAACTTTAATAGAGTTGAAAGATTTTGTCCTGGATGCAGTTAATTTAACTGATGATACAGTTAGTGTTATAGTTGTGGGTAATAAGTTAGATTTGGTTGAATCTGTTAATACAGGGAATAACAACTGGGTTTCTGACCACGAAATCGAAGAATTTTTAACCTATGTTGAAGAAATGTTGCATTCTGACATTAAATTTTTAAAAGTTAGTGCTTTGGAAGATATTAAAGTGACCGATATGTTCCAACAGTTGGCTTCTACAATAATAACGAAAGTTGAATTAGGTATCTTAGATCCTGAAAATGCAAGTTCTGGTGTTCAATTTGGTAATATTGGATTTGACCTGGATGGTTTTAGCACTATTGGTTCCATTAATTCCTCAGTTTTCTTTGGAGGTAACGAAACTGTTAATGGTAGAGGGAAACTCAGCAAAAGAAACATTAGAATTAGCTCTGCTTTTCCTAGACAGCAGAAACCTGTGAAAAAATATGGTTGTTGTTAATGATTTTTCGTCTGTTTGTTAGCTTGTTTGTTTTTTTTATGTTTTTTTATGTTTTTTTTATGTTTTTTTTATGTTTTTTTTTATGCTTTTTTTTGATCTTGTTGCATATGTTGAACCGTACAGCATTTTTATTCATTTATCCTCCTTGGAGTTATTTCTAATTTTTAAGTTTTTTGTATCATTTGATTAGCATCTATATTCATTTAATTAATATTACTAATATACACTCTAAATAACAACAGAATAGTACATACAATACATGATCAATCACTCCAGTTCGAGATCAGTATCAATAACAAAGGAATCAATAAATGGGAATCCTCTTGCATCAGATTCTTCCTTCGTTAAAACATCAACAATAACTTTTTCCTCCTCCTCAATCATTTTGGAATCATCCTCGTAAGCATCCTGATCAAACTCATCTTCTTTTTCTTCGTAATCGATATTCTCTTCAATTTCTTCAAAATCAGGAGCTAAAGAAGACCACTTTTGAGGAATAATAGTTGACCAGATATAAATTGTACCAGTATCCATCCCAGTGGAGACAATTGAGACATTTCTAAAATTCCAATCAACTTCAATCAATTCTTCAATTGAACCTTCCAAAATTTTGATCAGTGAACCCAGACTAGTTTCCCAAATATAAATATCATGTGTTGCTCCTAATGTTGAAGCACATAAATATTCTCCTGTGTTATTAAATTTAAGTGAATTCCATTGAAGTCTATTAACAGCATCCTGATATTTATGTTCTAGTTCAAATTCTTCAGTAATAAGATCTTCGGGCACTCTATATTGCCTAGCTATTCTGTCACTTGCATTGATAACAACTTTGGATAAATCAGGAGATAATTCAATACCTTTGATATTGGAATTACATATTTTCATGGATTTAACTGTTTTTAATGTCACAGTATCTATTATATTCAGCCAGCCTTTATTAGTTCCTGTGTAAATATATTTCCCATCGCTTTGAACAGAAGCTATCAATGTATAATGTTTTGAGATTTTCTTAGCTTTATTAGAATTGTTATTTTCATCTTCACTCATTGTTCCATCTTGTTGATCTTCTAATGGATTTGTTTTCAATTTAATTAACACCGTATTATCGCTATCTGTAATATCCACAAACACAGGATCATCTTCTAATAAAGCAGCAACATACTTAAATATAGTTCCAGGTATCAAAACACATTTCCAAATGGGCCCTTCAAAATAAGACCTCCGTATCACATTACCAGTCTCCAAATCCCATAAATTCACTTTCCAATCTCTAGATGATGATAAGATATATCTACCACAATGAGACCAGTTTAGCGATGTAATTGATCTCGTATGGTCTCGTAACACTTTGATGATGTTGTTGGTGTCCCTATCTATTATCACAATTTTTCCATCTATTAGGCCTGATGCCAAATAATCACCTTTCTCGTTGTATTGCACCGAAGTTGAATGGCCATAAGATAGTGTCTGGGTTAGAGTTTCTGGGTATTCACTGGCTACAGCAAATGGATCTAATAGTGCTAAATTCATGCTTTACCAATTGTATTGGTAATATTCCAGTTAAATATGTTATATCATAAAAACCCCCAAAACAGTGACAGATCGAAATTATTGAGTGAGAAATACAGAACTTAAAAGAACGGAAAATCGAAAAACCGTACGGCCGAGAAAGTTGAAAATCAAAGAAAACGACGTGTTGAAACTCGAAATGCACAACAGCATATACTTGAGCTTTAAAGAAATAAGTAGGACACCACAAAACATACAGTACATAATCACTTATCCACAATGATGGCCAAATCATTAACGACATATATTTGCCTATTAGTTACACTACTGGCTTCTCCCTCTTTAGCAGCGATCCATTTCTATTTGAACCCCGGTGAAACGAAATGTTTTTACGAGGATTTATCAAAAGGTTCATTGCTGTTAATCAAATACAAGCTGGAAGTTTCAATTAATGGTAATGTTTACCTAGGTTCAGCGAATGGGGATACTGATATCTTCTTCACAGTTGAAGAAATATTCGATAGAAACCATTTAGTAGCATCACAACGTGGATCAAATCAAGATTTCTTGTTTACTGCATTTGATGATGGTGAACATAAGATTTGTCTAAGACCACAGACTAATCAAGGTTATAAACTAAATCATAAGGCAAGAATCACGATTGATATTGATACTGGAGATAAATCCATTTTGGATAAAGGAGAAACTGCCAGTGAGGAAATTCAACAAAAAATTCAAAAATTAACTAAAGAATTACGTTATTTAAAAAGTGATTATAAGGTGTTCAGATATAAGGAAGCTACTTTTAGAGATTTATCTGAAAATGTTAATGGTGGTGCTGTAAAGTGGGTTGTCTTACAGTTTTTAATCTTGTCTTGTATTTGCTATTTCCAATTGCAAACTTTAAAGACATTCTTCATCAAACAAAAGGTTGTCTAGTCATCATGCCTATGTTCTCAATTTATTTTGCATTTATTTTTGTGGTATAGATTATAGTTTTAACTGAAATTCGTTTAGTTTAAAATCAGCTACACCCAACCACACATGAATCTATGCATTTAAAAAATCATGATTACCATTTTTATTTGTTTGTTTCTTTTTTTTTAGTTCAAACATTTAGTTTTTTTTTTTTTTCCATTAACTGTCATTTTGATTCTGTTCTGCTTTATGTTACTCTATATCTATCCCTGATACAGCTCAATTTCAGTATTTTCCATGATTATATTATTTTTGATTTTCTACTTGTGTTTGTGTACTTCTGTTGTATTTTATTATATAGTACCGAATTTTACAAGACGCGCTTCTTTAAAAGGAAAAAGATACATATTAAGTCGTTATGCTGATCTTTCTTCAACTAGAAAAAATAAGCTGATAAATACTGTAAATCTGCCTTTAGGTTTTTTCAATCCTACTCTATTCGATTCTTGCTTTTGCCATTTCTTTTTAAAATATTTTAATATTTTTCATTCTTGACTCAAAGTTAGTACCAGTTACATTAAACAAATAAAAGACTAGATATTTCATAAACCAATAATACATTTAATTAATAGTTCTAAAAAGATGAACAATAAACAAGAAAACGAACTTAATAGTGTAACAATCTGATGGTATATGTCAAAAACGATAAGACTGAAGTAGGTAATAATAAAATGAATGGATACTACAAGAGAGATAAAGAAAAAGAGCGTGGGGAAGTACGTACATAACTTAAATGAGAGTGCAGACAATCATTTATGTGTGCAAGAACAGGGATAAAATAGAAAACAAGCAGAGTAATTGATATATATAAAGTAAAGAGACAGTCAATATAATGATAATAAAGACAAAATGAAAAGAGGAAAGAAAAGTGGTAGTAAGGGATAAGAAAAATGATAGATGAGATGATGAGAAGATAACTAACAAGCAGTGAGGAAAGTCAACAATAAACTAATAAAGATATATATGGGAACTGACATACACCGAATTGACAAAATATTCAACCAAATAAAAAGGAAGAAAAGAAAAAGGATAATGCATTTATGAGTTGGCAACGCACGTAATATCACCAAAACACACGTGTGAGTGATTATTATCAAGAACCAATTTCTGAATGTTCATTTTTTTCATCTTTTCATTTTATCGATAGCAAAAATCAATAAGATTTATTTCTTTTAATAACATTCTCTTAAAATAGCATTCGTCTATTTTTCTTGAAGAATTTTTTGAGAAAAAAGATTCGAAAATACTTGTTGTAAAGGAAACCAAAAAGTTCAAAATAAAACATAAAATAAAACACAAAATAGAACATAAAATAAAACATAAAATAAAACATAAAATAAAACACAGAAGTAACAAAAATAAAACATAAAATAAAACACAGAAGTAACAAAAATAAAACATAAAATAAAACACAGGAGTAACAAAAAAACGAAGGACTGTTTCGACTTCAGAGAAGCAAACTACAAGTAATTATACTTCTTATTTGAGTCGTTACCACCAGTTGCACTAGCATCGTGATTCAAAACAACTTTGGCAGTTGTAGTCTCCTGTTGATTAACATTATATAAGCTTAAATCTTCACCGCTATTTCTAGTGGTAGTCTCACTATAATCCCTAGAATGCTCTCTTAATGGACCTTCTGTGAAAGTACCCATTATTGGAGTATTTGATTCTGTTCTATTAAGAGAGTGTTTGTAAGCTTTAACTGGGTCTAAGCTAAGTGAGCCTAAAAATGATTCATGACCTGGTGATTTACTCTTGTCTCTATCTCCTGATTGTGGTGATATTGTGCTGTGATTGTAGTCGGAAGTGTCTGTTATTTCTGATGCCTCTTTTTCTGATATTATTGCGGCTGGGACTGTTGTTGTATCTGAATTGTCTAGTCTCTTAGTTGTTGGTTTTCTTGACATTTTGGATAGATTTCTACGTAACATTGACTTCTTACCTGTTAATTTAGAAACCAACTTCGAACCAAAAGTTTGATCTTCTTCTCCAGTTAAAGATAATGGTTTGTCTTGATTATCAGTTGTTTTAACTGAGTCATCCGTGGACTCAACCATGTCTTTCAACTTATACATTTCATTGGCCCAGTTAGAATTATGGTCTTTCGCAACCATACCTAGATCCATCAATTCTTGCGCACCATCGGGAACATTTTCACCATTAGTAATTTTCTTTTGGAAGGAAGTTCTATCATCTTTGGCTGGAGCAAATCTTGCATCTGGATTTTTGGAAGTGATTGACATGATAGTATACGCTAAAATTAAAAGTAATAACACCAATGAGAAGATGGCATTCAAAAAAAAGAACACTAACCCCATGACTGAACCAACTGCACCCTTTTGATGGAATAAACCTGAAAAGAATAAGAAAAAGAAAGAATTCAAAGTCATAACCACAGCCATCAAAATATTAACGATATTGGTTGCTTTATCTAAATATGGTTTCTCCCTAATTAAATAAATAACATATACTAAATCCAAAATGAAAATAACCAAAGCTTGGGTTTTACCAGATTTTTGACCCAAAGCAACGAACAAACTTTTCAGGAAAACATGAAGTAAGATGACGGCACCAAACCAATACTTTTTAGCATTGAACATTGTGTAAAAGAACCCGTAACGTGTCAAAACATTTGGATCACCATATAAAATAGCAGCAGCATTGTTATGAGATTTAACTGAGATAGAACCAAAATTTAGAGTTCTATAACAAGCCCAGCCCATGACTCCCAAGCTCAATATTAAAAACAAGACGGCAATAACAACAACTGCTGCAGAATCATTCTTAGAAAACTCCCATAATGATAAAATTAATAATTGTGGGAAACCAATGTAAAGGTATCTTTGTAATACACCTTTTAGCAAAGTATTCCAATTTCCTTTTTCTATATGTAAAAAGTTAGTAGCTTTAGAGTATCTAGCTATCAATCTAACCATGAAAAAAATTGCAACTAACAAGTACAAAAATATGACAAAGAAGGTGAAACCAGTACACACAATAGAAGTTGGTTCAATGTTTGCCTTCATTCCAACTCTTTCTATACCTCTAATAATCTTCAAATACTTGTTACCTCTTAAATTATATACATCAGGAGTGGAAGATCTTTCATACAATTCCATTGCATCTTCTTGTTGTTGATATTCTTGGTACTTTGAAGCATAACTATCATGAGAAGAACTTTCAAAAACTGAAGGCATTAACCATTCTAATAAAGGATAAAATGGAATTGAATGCATCATGGCTTTTTTAGAATAATTTAAAGATCTTTGAATTAAAGTTGAAATAGAAGAATTAGTCAAATATTGAGTTGGGGTACCACCAGTTGCTTGAACATACCATCTAAAGATTTTTTGCATAAAGTTAACCTGAATCAAACCCATTGACCAAGCTAGATTCTCAGACCAAGCTGCTGCAATCGGTGGGACATCTTGAACATGCGTCATTGAAATAATAACAACAGATTGAAAATAAATAAACAAAGAAACGGCATTAGCAGAAATTCTTGATGCAGAACTTGATTTACCAAAAGAAGATAATATAGCAGAAACTAATAAGCCGATACCTGCCACAACAGCAGTAGCCCATTTAGCGCCAATATGAGAAACAGATTTACCATTGGTAAAACTAGCTTGAATGCAACCGAGTTGATCGCCAGTTGAATTAGTAAGTGTCAATCTAACGAAAGCATCAATATCAGGGAAAGTAAAGGCAATATTCGGAATCATATCAACATAACTGTGAGAAATATATGCAATAGAGTAAATCTCTAAAAAACCTGGATATATTGGACAAAACTGTTTCCAGCCAATTTGACAAAAATTGATACTTTCTTTGATGATTTCAAAACCATAAGCATAAACTCTGATATCGGCATAGATATAACCTGAAAGCTCGGTGGTTAAAGAAATATCGTATTTTAAACTGGCAGAATGTGGATCAAATATGACGTTAAAGTAAGAAGGTTCAATTAGAGAGTCCTCTGAACAGGAGACCAACGAAGTAGCAGATAATTCTAGAGACGACACAGTTATTGAACATAGTATCAGACTGTACAATAGATTATTAAGTTGATTAAAAATCTTCATGTTTGTGGATAGTATGTTAATGTAAAAGTATCAGGATCAAGAGGTTAGAATCAAACCTTTTCAAGTTGAAGTAGAGTTTCGCAGTAAATATTCCGAAAGGGGAGAAACAACGGATCAGCCTATGTTACAATAAACGAAGGTAGTTAATAGAGATAAAAAAACAGAAACTGATATAAGTGAGCTGTATGAACTTGCTTTGAGCTAGAAAAGTAGAAAAGCTTTAACCTGAATTTGGAGTCCGTGTGATGATAACAACAAAGAAATCAAAATTCAAGTAAAGCGATGTTCTTGTAAAACTGCTTCTTTGCTCCTTAGTTTTTACTTTTTTTTGGCCTCCTCAAGTTTGGTTAGAACACGACCATTAATGCTTCTCAACGCTCCTTGAAGAATTAAAAATGATTACCGTTCAAATTGACTGCTGAACTACTTTTCTACTTCATTAATTTTTATTTCTGATCAACATCAATGTGAACCATAGTTAACTCATGATATATAGATATATTTCTATAGGAGGGATATGTGAACTAATTATGAGAAGTATTCTACTACTTTTCTGAAATGTTTTGGCATTCCATGCAGGCGCAGTTAAGAAAAAGTAACTGAGCATTTAACTTATGCCGCTGTTTTCTGTTTCTAACAATATATAAAGACAATCAGAAAGTTGATCCTTTCTTATAAAATCTATTTTAAAACTAACTAAATCAATATAAATATACCGGTATTACCCGGATAATTAAGTAACATTCTTAAGATAACTAACTATACTCGGTTCAATAAGACATATTAATGAGATAATACTCTCCGTCGATTATAAGACCCATTCATCCGACGCGTCGATGATGCGCTGGCTTCTGTTTTTTAGTTAGCCAGCCAAGTACAAATATGATCTGATTCGTTTTCTACATAGCGCGTTTATGAAACGCGCTAAATTTCTTTTTGAGATTGGTAATTAAGTGTTGTTATATTTTTGTTGAATCTTGATAGTATTTACCTATAATTTATCACAATATTGTGTATAAGAATGTATCTTTTTATTTAGTTAAGCTTATTGAAAAGGGTCAGTTGTAATCTTTATATAAAAGCAAATTGTTAGAATTTTTATTGAACTTCTTCGAATACATGGTACATAGTAAAAGCATAGTATAGTTATACTACACTATGAATTGAATATATATATATATATTATTATTATTATTATTATTATGATTATATACCGAACCAAACTCCTGAAATAATCGATGAATAACTGAATGTTTTCAATATGCTTTTTAGGGCATAAAATAAGATACGAATGAAATCAACTATTCTCTGAAGTATTTATTTCCAATACCTATATCACACAAAGCCGCTTCGCTAACAAGTTACCTGGACCCTGTTAGTTTGGAATTTTCACATCATGAAACATCTTTGAGGAACTTCATCAACTTGGAATTGTTTCATCGAATTTACTTAATGAAGACAAATTAATGAACTTCAATTGAAATATGTAATGAATAATATCAACTTAGTTTCATTTTGGTTAGTGCAAAGCAAACACAGAAATGATATAAATATCTATATATTTGTTCCCATTTCACTAATTTCAAATTACAATTTATATCCTTGTCTCCATGTATCAAACCTATTATAACTAAAGCAATATATTTTCAGAAATGAACTCTAAAGCTACTTCTAACTCTCAGCAGAAAACACTCGCAACTACTAACGATGCTGCTGACTATAGTATTTGGGATATTCCACACACATCTTACAAGGCGCCATCCTCTTCTTGTGTTATTGTTTAACTATTTGAATAATAATTATTATCATCTTACTATGAATTTGTATATTGTGAAGTCTCCTTTTTAAACTTTTGTGATACCCTCTTATGTTAGTTTTCTTACTTTATATGAATAAATGTCGTTCCATTGTATTAATATGATTAACTAAATAAATTACAATAAAAAGGTAATACTCTTTTCTATTTTATAAAAGAAGGTCCTGGAACAGGAATGTAGTTTGAATTATATGAATCATCAATTGACTGAAACCCTTTATACTTTAATGATTCAATATCAACTAAACCTTCATTCAATTCTTTAATTGAAGTAACACCTAATAACTTCATATCTCTTAACATTTCAGTTTTCAAAATTTGAATAGCTCTTTCGACACCAGGCTGGCCATATGAAGACATAGCATACAAAAACGGTCTACCCAATCCAACACCAGTTGCACCTAGACATAAAGCCTTAATTATATCCGAACCTCGTCTAACACCACCATCAACGAAAATTTCAAAATTTGAAGTATCAACCTTCTTTTGTTTTAGATATTTGTGTGTCTCTGCCAATATTTCAATTGGTGGCATAGCAAAATCTAACTGTCTACCACCATGGTTTGAAATAACACAACCCGCTAAACCAGACTCAATCGCTTTTAGGACATCTTCTTTGCATTGTAAACCTTTAACGCAAACTGGTAAGTTTGTGGAGTTTTTAAATCTAACCACATCGTCCCAAGAAATAGCTGGGTGGTCAGCTCCAGTGAATGTACCATTGATAATATCACCAGCCTCAGGATCCAAAATCAATTTAAATTTGAAATCTTTTTCACGGTTACCTAAGGCTGGTAAATCAACAGTAATAAAGACAGCTTTGATTTTGTTTTTTTGATCAACTTCTAAATTTTTCAAGTATTCAGGAAATTGATCAAATTGTTCTTTATTCTCAATATAAATTTGGAAAAATGTCTTTTGACCATCAATGGTCGAATCAAGTATTGTTTTAAATGGTATCGCCGACATAGATGGAATCATATGAGGAATATTCTCCTTGCCAGCAGCTTTAGTTAAATTTAATTCAGCATCAGGATGGGCACCATATGAACCAGCAAATGCAGAGATATAAAATGGAGCATCAAATTTAATCCCAAACTGTTCTGTGCTCAAAGAAACTTGAGTTACATCAACTAAACATTTCGGTCTAAAAAAAATCCTGCCGTATGCATAATGATTTTCTCTTAATGAAATTTCATCATCTGAGCCAGTGAAGTAATAACCCAAATAGGATAATGGTAAGACTGCTTTGGCTATGGTTTCAAAATCGTTGATACTGAAAACGCTTGTTATTGGAGGTTTGTTAACTATTGCATTCTTTCTTAACTTTTCTCTCTTCTCGTTATCGTTGTACTCTTCCTCTGTTTTTTCTTCTTCTTCGGTATCGTTATCATCTTCTAAGAATATAACTCTATATGATTTCTTCTTAGACTCATTTAATAAGTTTGCTTGTAAAGAAACTAGAATTAGTGAAGAAACAACTGCAACGCCACAACATGATACTAAAAATTTTGGTTTGGATGTGTTACTTTTCGAATAATTTGATTGGGAGGATTTTGATAGTCTCGTAGTAGTAGTTGATAAGGTTCTACTAAAAGCTTTAGAACAAGCTACCAAACTAGATGAACCAAAACGTTTCATACCTTTGCAGCTTGTATAATTTTATTGTCGTCAAGTTCTCAGAAGACAAAACCACAGAGAATTTAATTCATATCTTTTTTCGAAGGAAGTTTTTATACTTAGAAAGACTAAAAGTTGTGGATCCCATAATATGTGGATCTCATAATATGTGTGGTTTGTAATATGATACTCAGTTGCGGAAAAGAATTACTGGCCTAAACATTGGCCAATCGGAAATTAGCCGCCAATCAGCAATTCTGAGGACGCAGCTTTCTAATCAATTTCCAAATTTGAGTTAATACACGACTCTCACCATCTTCGCTTGATGCTTCAGATAATCATTTTTCATAGATGAGAATCCGTCATATTACTTGGAAAATTGAAACTTCTTAAAACCGCTTCTTACCAAAAAATTTTTGAGCTAGCGCAAACTCATGATAATACGAAAGTTTTAAATATACACTTTCCAACTGTTCTGATGAACTAATCCCGTTAAGACACAGTAAATGAATGCTTTTATCCCGTCGCTCTCTGTTTCAACCGTACCAACATCTAACCTCTTGTTAAAATCATTACTTCTATTAGACATTTCACAATGTATCGTAGATAAATATTTGCTTGGTTGAGGCCCCTAGGTTTCTAAATATTTTAACTCGCATTCATTTCGAATTAATGAGACGTAGGTGATTGAGTCATTAAACCATTTTCTTTCAAAATTAGAGAACGATGGTCATAATGTTTTTTGCAGAAATCGTGAAAAGTAATTAAATAATAATATGCTCAATTATGTTCTACAACACAGTGCGAAAAATTTAACAATAAGTATTGCAAACCATTATCAGAGGAAATAATGCGTTTAATAAAAACAATAATCCTATAATCTTGTATCCCAATATTAAGGTTTACATCATATCCTAGGTTTTAAATGAGTCTCTCAGTAACTTATTTAATCTCCTAATTGCAAAGAATAGAAAAACTCAGGTTTTTATTGATAATGTTTCGGTACAACTATAAAAACTTATTTTGGCAAACCCAGGGATTGCTCCGCTTGAGATGTTGTATAACTTCCGGTGAAATTTCTCTTATCTCAGTTTTCTGGATTATAATGTTCACTACATCTGGATGGAGTTTTTGTGTACTTAGAAACTTCAAACAAACGATATTGTCTATGTGTGTTTACTGGACTGGGCATCTAGTTTCAGACAACAAAACGAATAGATAACATCTTAAAGTTGTTCTTCAAGAATGACCTATCAAATGATATAAATCTGATAATAAACCCAGAATAGATTCAGAAAACTACATGTTTCTGTAATTGGTAATGAAAAGGAACCCCTAAACAAGTATTACCTTATACCAATGTTGAAAAATATGGCTGCAAATCCTCACACAGCAGATAAATAAATATTTCAAGATATAATATAAAAAGTTGTTGAAAGTATTTTGTTAGAATTAGTATAACTCTACATAACATGTATCTACGAACAAACTTTTCCTCAAGCTTTATCTCATTCTTAATATTATAAAAATTATTTCTTCCAAGAATATTTTCCATAAACAAAATATAAAAAATAGAACTCTTTATATAGTTATAATAAATACTTTTTGCTTTCAATGATTTCTATATTTCAAATTCCCAATATCAACGTAGGATTCATCCAGCTCCTTGATCGTATTTACGCCAAGTAATTTCATATCTCTCTCCATTTCAATTTTTAAAATATTAATAGCTCTTTCGACACCAGGTTGGCCATATGAAGACATGGCATATAGAAATGGTCTACCTAATCCAACCCCTGTGGCACCTAGGCATAACGCCTTAATTATATCAGAACCTCTTCTAATTCCACTATCGATAAATATTTCAAACCTAACATCATTCTTATTTTCCTTAGATGTAAGTGTGTGTTTAGTAAGATCAATATTCTTATCTTTCAATAATTGATTAGTTTCAGCTAAAATTTCAATTGAAGACTTTGCATAGTCTATTTGTCTACCGCCATGATTTGATATAACAACGCCACCTAATCCTAACTCAATTGCTTTCAAAACGTCTTCTTTACTTTGAACGCCCTTTAAAACAATGGGCAAACTAGTTGATTTCTGAAATCTGGAAACGTCATCCCAAGTAACTTTATTTCTATCTTTCACAGTATTATAAGTTAAAGCGTCTATATCGGCTTCGGTTGAATTTTCAAGCAAATACTTATTGCGATAGTCAACTTCTCTATTACCAGTTGTTGATGAATCAACGGTAATAAAAATAGCTTTAATATTTTTATGATTTTTTTCTATATCATTCAAAACTTTAGGGAACTCTTCAACTTGTTTTCTAGAATCAAAATAAATCTGGTAGAAAACAGTTTGGTCATCCTTGACTTCTTCAGAAATAAATTGGTCCAACGGTAACGCTGCTAATCTAGTTGGAATCATATGAGGAATTCCTCCTTTATAAGCACCTCTAATTAAAGTTAACTCTGCGTCAGGATGACCACCTCTAGAACCAGCGAAAGCAGAAATGTAAAAGGGGGCATCAAAGTGACTTCCAAATTGCTCAGTTTCTAGAGAAGTTGAAGTTGTATCCATTAAAACTTTTGGATTGAAAAAAATTCTTGAGAAAGCTTTTCTATTTTCTGACAATGTAGTTTGATCTTCTGCTCCCGTTGAATAATAACCCCATACAGATAAGGGTAAAATAGTTCTGGCTATTTCTTCAAAATCATCTATGCTAAACATGGAAGATAATGGAGGTTTTTTCTGTATAGCTTTCTGTTTTTGTTTTTCTCTTTTCTCTTCTTGATTTTTTTGATCTTCTTTTTCGTCTTCGTCTTCTTCATCTTCGTCTTCTTCATCTTCATCCAAAAATATAATTCTAGCTTGCCTTCTTGATTCGTTGGAAAGTGGAAACCGTCCAGAATTCATCGCTATAGAAGTAGAGGTGGTTATAAATATAACAGATAAAGCAATCTTTAAATTAAACGGATGAACACGATCACCAAAGATATTTCTAAATGTTGATCTAGTAATTCTTGAGTGCTTAAAAAGATTCATGTATCTAACAAATCCAGTGAGTTTAAAATGAGCATTCATTCTAAAATATGCGTTAAACTTGAAAAAGATGATGATAAGTTGTAATTCTTTATTTAAGTAAGGTTGAAAAGTAAACTGTAGTTGAATTGGGGTGTTTTGATATTTGAATTTTGTAATACCAACAACCGCATCAAGCAAGTAACTTAAAGCCACAGTTTAATTGAGCGGATGTCGCACAGAGAAAAAGCTTTATTAGTTAACTGAAGCAGAAGGGCCTGTGTTAAACTTAAGGTCTGCAAGTGGCATTACAACTAATCCAGGAGTATGAACATCACTCGAATATTCTTGCTCCAATGGTTCTGATTCAGTCAAAGTAGGGTCAGTCAATTTGGTTTTGTTGTACTTTCTACCAAATCTTTGAACCAAACTGATTATGTTATTTCTAATTCTATTAATCAAGAATCCATGAAAGACAAAGTGATCAAATCTAAAAGATCTATGTTAGTAAATAACAATTTTTAATGGAAACAATACTGGGTCTAATGACTTACAGTAAGATAATAGTGAAGGATAAGTTAATACAAAAGGTCGAAATTAGAAACCAATAAAGACTTCTGATCGACTTTATTGATCCTGTGATTTTAGCATCAATATCAATTGGGTCTAGAGAGAGTAATGCTCTATAGTTGACACCATTCAGAACTTCCATATTGTTGTAGACTTATATATATATATCTGTTTGAGCCACTTGATGATCGTATTTCATCAAGTTTAGAAAAGTTTGGGTGAATCCTTTTGTTTGGAAAGTATTTGATTGAGACAGATCGTCCTGTTATCTGATCAAAATCGACGCGAGTTAGACCAGTACGCGTAAAGAGCAGAATTATGAAGAGCGTAAACCGTGTAATAACATGTCGTACCTCTACAAACTGATCAGTCATTAATCCTGTTTACGCTCAAATTTCTAGTGTTATATCTCCAATATAGAAGTCTTTTGAAATATATAGAACTATAACTCTTCGTTTATTTTAGTTTTTCTTTGAATCCTTCATTTGTCCCAAGTACTCAATCCTTACTCAAACAAACAGGAAAACAACACCCTTTCAAACACATATAACATATAATTTCCATTTCAGTCACAAGTCAATGCTAGACGTTGACTCTGTAGATACAATGTCGGACTCTCAATCTACTTCTTCCACTCAGACTGTGTCAACAGCAACAACATCTCCCAACTTGTCTACTTTTAAATTAAGCAATGACTCCTCGAGCAATAAACATCAACAAACATCAACGCCAAATCGAACATTACTAGCCACAAACAAACTCGAAATAACAAGGATTCCCGAAGTTCTTGGAAATGATTTGGTTGCTCAAGACTATAATAGTATCGCAAAATCTGAAAACATTACCAATGATGAAGCTTCCACTAGTGGTTCAGTGATTAATGAACAAAGCACGAGTAACTCTTGCCAGAACGCTCTTGTAACGCCTGCGACTCCAAATTCTGCTACTTCTCACGTCAACATCACACAATCCACAGGCAATGGAAATAAGCATGATATTGATGAAATCGACAGTGATGTGAAATGGATCTTAAGAATAATAGACTCAACATATCAATCTATTTTATCCGATGATCAACCTGACCAAGATGCTATAACTTCCCAATTCAAAGACATTCAAACTGCATTGTTAAGATTTAATCTCCACAAAAATTTAGCAAGACATCAGATGAAAGCATATGAAGAAGAATTTCAAACAGAAAGGCAAATATTGCTGAAATCATTACAAAATTTTGAAAAGAATTTGACTATAATCAAGAATGAAAATGAAATAATTAATATCAAGAATCTAAAGTTAATTAGGTATTGTAAAGCATTAAAAAATGATAAGATTGATAAACTTAAGAAAGAGAATCATCTACTCAAGAAAAGACTTTATGATAATGGTATTCCTTATTCTGATATTTCGCCAAATAAGAGTCGAGCTCATTCGCATGCTCGTCACGCATCTAGTATTCCAACCCCAAACAGTCCTTACGAACAAAAAGATGGCAACACTGGAAGTCCTCAAGTTGCTGGGTCTGCTGCTAATGCTAATATGTTGGATACATTAGGAAGGTTAGCTGCTCACGTTTTAGAAGATGAACAAATGAATGGTTCCTTTCAAAAAAAGTAATAATTCTCCTTTCCCCATATATTAGTCAAATAAGCGATGTGCTACCATTTTACCTTTAATTGTGTTACTTGTGTATTTTTTTCCTGGGGTTTCCTTGTGACTAGTATGTCTTCATTAAAATTTGACTGTTATTTTTTTTTCATTTTAATTTGCTTTCAAAAGTCTATCCGTTTTGTTTTACCTTTCCCCATACACCTCCATTTCCATTTTTGTTTGTACTTTATGCTATCTCAGTTCTTTCTTATGTATACAAATGACTAAATTTTCTATTTTTGCATATATATAGTAAGTACTATCAAGTGTAAATTTCCAGGTTGGCCATGAACTGATGATGATCTTTATTAATACCTAGCCAAACATTTTTTTCTAGACTCCTTTTTGCATTATTTACATGCATGAGCCTTTACACTGGGGTAGAAGATTGTTGAACATCTTGATTTTTCAAATATTAGATTCAACCTCGGTGATATCATTCTTGAAACTACTATATATATATATGTTTGTACGTATGTATGTATGTATGTATGTATGGTAGATGGCTTGTGGTACGGGAATGAATTAACTTGATAGTAAGTTCAATAAGAGCTCAAAGACCGAAAATAAGTTTTTGAGTTGAAAGCATGACAACTGATGATCAACCTAAAATACTGCCGTTCTAAAAAAATGGAAGAAAAGCATTGAAAACTCTTGAAACAAAGAAATTGGAAAGTCTGAAGATTAGTAAATGATTAACAATAGTAGCTTTGTCGGTTAATAAATCTCAACTTCATTCTTTATAATTTCCTAAGTTAGATCTGCTTAATCCTAAAGTTCATGCCTGAGTACAAAAGTTTTTCTAAAATCTCAAATATCTTTTTTCTTCAAATACTATGATTTTGAAAATCTTTTAAGATTCTGAGAAATATGAAGCTTTAACTACTTAAAAATATTATGGATTCAGCTGGCAGCAGCGACGATGAACAGTTTCTAAATGCAAAAACACTATACTTTGAAAGAGATGAACCAAATTTTAAAGTTATATTAGCTCATTTCACCAGAATTTCTTTCCTTACTTACAATTGATTAGTATACATATGCATTCATGTTCCTGTTAATTGGCCATGACTTGAGCCTAACTTGCTTACGTAGAATCCAGTATGGCCAGCACTATAATAAAAGCAGACTTTATTTCGTGTTGAGAATTAAGTATATCTGAAAGGAAATCAAAAATCAACAAAAGCGTCAGATTTTGTTATAATTTGAAATGAATCTAATTGGATATAAGTAATAAGTTGCAGGAATCATGTCCCGATACTTTTAACTATGAGATTGAATACCTAAATTTGAAAGGAGTCATATAAACAACCTTTCATCAATCTTTGTATTTGCTTGACTTCTTAAGTCAAATTACAATTTAAGAGCTATCATATATGCTTTAGCTCATAGGTTCTAGATCCAAAATAATGAGCAGATCCATTAAATGAATCTGATAAGCCAAGGTTCTCTATTCCTGATATCCGAACTGCGAATCCCCTGAAGTCTAGTCATCTGCTACTTTTGATTGGAAGCGAAAGATATTTTAACCATTTACAGAACAATACCAAATTTTCTTATTATGTGAAATATATATGTTTATATGTGCATACTTTCACGTGATACTTGTAAATGAAGAATAAACTGAGGTAGTTTGGCATACCAAATTATATCTGCATGAAGTTTTTTTCAAAATTATCTCTTCCATCAGTTGCAGTAAATGAAAATATAGGGCCACCCGCGCTGCAAGTTGAGCATTGGCAATTGCCCAGATAGCTTAGCTTGAAAAAATCTTTTTAATTAAAGCTTAAAAATGCTTATTTATTATCATTACCTCAACCAGGAAAGAAAGTCGTTGGATTATATATTTAAATAGAAAAACTTTATCATACAATCAATATTTTGAATCAGACTTTCCAAGGATCGACAAGATTTCCCTCAAATTAAGATAATTATGGGGTTTGATACCGTTGTTATTTACCCTTTCATTCTACATGCATCTATTTTCTAGTCATGGACCCTGAAAATTAATAACCCGGAGGATAATAATAATTATAGTAGTTTTTCATGCTTTTCTATTATTACTAAGGATTCTAAATGCCCAGCATAAATTTCAGCCAAATAGAACCCAACTACATCAATATATATCTATAACCAGTAATTGGATAATATTCTGTAAACTATAGATTTTAAAGACCCAAGTCAGGTTCAATTAATTCCGACAAATCCTGGGTAATAATTTAAATACAAAAATAAGCTCTATTGTTTCAAGTTGGAAAACACTCGATCAACTAATTGTTCCCATATGGATTACTGGCTCGGTCAGACAATACCAATTAAATAAAATGAATCTCTTGGGGATTTGGATCTTGACCCTCAAGTCCATATATATTTAGTTTATTGAAATTTGCAAAAAAAAAAAACATATATCCAATTTTAGTTATATACAAATAAGTAGTTTGGACGATTGGTCATTCGAAGGTGCATAAATCTGGATCAGGAAAATGAACAAGCATGCATTGCATATCTATAATGTGAAGTTTTTTAGTGTATATTAATCGTAGATAATGAATTGATATTTCTCCATACCAATTCAGTGCCACATTTAAAATATACCAATTTGGAGGAATAATAGTTTAAATACCTTTTTATAAATCATATCTTATTGATACTACACATATTTGAATGTCATAGTAAATGAAAAATTGTTGATTTTCTATATTCAATTGCATTTGAGTATTTCCAAAATGGCACCAAAAAAAATAATCGCTACACCTATTAGTATACATACATTTATATCCAAAGCAATAAATATAACTGACTTTTATTTAAACCTGCAGGAGAGGAAAAGCTTTTGAAGTAATATTTAAATTTCCACCAGTCAAATTGTGTTAATTAAAAGTTTGCATTTCCAGAGTGTTTTATGGAAGCAGCTATTTCAGTATGCAACATTATTTGGATCCTGCCAATTTTTCATATATAAAATGACCATCATTTTCATTAATTTGAAATATTGCAAGGATTTATATTTATCATTCTAAGAGCCTATTGTCTGATTACAAAATCCTTGGACATCATGTTGCTCAAAAACTTGTTTTTACTATCATATACAACTCTTGTTAAAGCTGGTGCCGCATGGAAGACTGAATTTAATGGTAAAAAAGGTGCTGGTCCATTTTGGTCTTGTGAAGAAGCTATTGAATTATCTGGTTACACTTATGATTATGTTCCAGGTCTTTTGGGTGGTCAGTATTCAACTTACTACGATAGTCTTTGTGCTTATCCCCCAAATATAGCCTCAGAGTTGCTGTGTATTTCTAAATTGATGGACCTTGATACTAATTCTATGAAAAAGTATTTTGAATTCTACAATGAGAAATGCTCAGATTATTCCAACTATAATCCAGGATGGCAATTCTACAGAGATCAATATTTAAATGCTACTGAAAATGAAGTTGATGCTTCCACCATAGCTAACATATCTTTGCCAGTCTATGTTGCTGTTTCTCCAAATATAACTCTTGCCCAAGAAGTTTATAGTGGTTACAAGCCATTCTATGCTAACTTAGATAATGCAACCTACTTTGGTGCTGGATTATGTGTCTACTGGGGTGTCGTTATGTTACTTGCTACTATATTTAACTTAATGACTAAGACTGGTTTAATTCAAAAGTTTTCAAATCCGTTCATCAGTATCATTAGATCTTACATGACTCTACCTGCCATGCTTCCAAAAGGTAAACATGCTCAAGCCTGGGGTGGGTTGAAAATCTTTACTGGTTTATTCCCTGATAGATTAGATACTTTGATAATTACTGGTTTTACTATTCTTCATATTATTTTTTGGTGTTACCCCTACCACGCAAGTCCAAATCATTCTCTATTATGGGGTAGTTTTGATTCTGAACATCAAAGATATATTGCTGATAGAACTGGTATTATAGCATTTGCCGAAATTCCACTATTAATTTTATTTGCTGGTAGAAATAACCTGCTGACATTTGTCACAGGTATTAAATATTCAAGTTTCATTCAATTCCACAAATGTGTTGCTAGATATATGTTTTTTGGCGCTTTGATTCACTCTGTTGCTTATACCGTTTATGTTAGTGGTTATTATAGATCTGAATTCAGTGAATTATACTGGTGTGCTGGGGTTGTTGCAGCTACTCTTGCTGGTATTATTTGGTTATTTTCATTTCATCCTATTAGACAATATGGTTATGAAATATTCCTATACTTACACATTCTTTTGGCGGTTGGTTTTCTTGTTATGTGTTGGTATCATTGTAACACATTAGGATGGTGCGAATGGATTATTGCTGCATGCTCATTTTGGGTGTTCGATAGAGTAGTTAGAATTTTCAGAATGTGCTTATTTGGATATCAATCTGCTGAAATTGAATTGTTGAACGAAGATACTTTTAAGGTTATTGTCAGAAAGCCAAAGACTTTTAAGTCCAAACCAGGCCAATTTGGTTATGTTTACTTCAGTGATTGGCTATTATGGTTCCAAAACCATCCATTTACTATCCTAAATGATGGTAAATCCTTAATCTTTTTTATCAAGGTTAAAAAAGGAATTACTAGTAGAATTTATAAACAATTACTTAAGTCTGACGGTAAGATTACTAAAAGAGTTTGTGTTGAAGGTCCATATGGTGAACATTCTCCAATTGGTAAATACCAAAACGCTTTACTGATTACTGGTGGTAGTGGTGTTCCGGGTATCTTTGAGCATGCATTAGATTTATCTAAGAGGTCAGCCCCAAGAAATGTTAAATTTATTTGGATTCATAAATCATTTTCTGATTTAAAACAATATATTGATTCTATGCTTATTAAATTGAAGGATACCAATGTTGTTATTGATGTATATCTTACTAGAGAAACTGGGTTCCCAGTTTCAAAGGATAAAGGTGACTCTTCTTCTGAAAGTAACAATGAAAAGGAAAACTCTACTTTTACCGATTATTCATCATTCATCAACTTTAAATTCGGTAGACCTAATATCGAACAAGTTTTAGCTCAAGAAATTAATGCTTTCGGCGGTGGTTCAGTTGGTATTGCTGCATGTGGTCCGCCTAAATTAATGGATGATTTGAAACACTGTGTTTCCAGAGAAGTTGTTTGTTACAAGCATAGAATAGATTACTTTGATGAATATCAAATTTGGTAACCTCACTTCTTTTCTCGACTAGCTTTTAAATATTCCGATCTTTACTTGCCTTATTCATACTTCATTGTTTAAAATATTTATAGTGCTTTTTTTATATTTATTAGCCTAATTTATTTTTCAATAGTACAATGTATTGCGACATGTAAAAAAGCAACAACTACCATTTTGTATTAATTAAGCGATTATAATATTGCACCGAGCGATAACTAAACAGAAAACCACTAAACCATTAAAAATGAAACAGGTCCATTCTATAGAGAGATATATTTACCTATGCAATTTGTTCAAAGAAGAAGAACCATGAAACTATTTCTCTCTGAATTGTTCAATAAATGATAACAGACAAATCATAAAATCAGCTAGCACCACCTTGAACTTCCTTTAAATTCCAATCAGTACTATCCAAAGGACAAGAATTTCTTGTTTGGATCCAGGTATCAATGCAATGTAGATGGAAAGAGTGATTACAAACACCAACAGCTCTTTGACATGGAGTTCTATCAGCTTTACTAGCACATTCAATACATGGTTCCATCAAATGGTTTCTGCAAATAGCACAAGTTTCATTAGTTTGGTCCCAAGACCAGAAAGCTACTGCTGTCCACTTCTTAATTTCAAGTTTCTTCTTTTTTGGTCTGTTTGATGGTTCTGAAGGAGGATCTGTTTCAAAATGAAAGTTATCCGCCGTTGGAAATCAACGGAGTCATTGAACGCGTTAGTATATCAATTTCTGTAGTTTTAATGGTATAAATAATATTTAGATTGTACATTGGATACATACTGGTGATTTCTTCAGACATGCTAGAGGTTTCTCAGGTGAGTTATGTGTGAACTCAGTGTGAGAAGTACTGTGATGGCAAATCTGTAAATTCTGTTCGTTTTTTTCAGACGAAGCGAACGCTCGATTATATCACTGTTTATTTACAACAAAACAAATTGCACTTCCACATCACTATATATAGCAATAGTACTATATAGGAACACATACAGGCATACAGACATGTCAGATCAACCTCCAGAGGATCATATATCGTCATTATATCCACCACCACCTCCATATGTGAAGTACTTCACAAATAAGAACATTTCCAAACTCAAAGAACTACTGGAAGATGGCCAAACAGAGGAACAAATATCAGAAATAAAGAACCTTCGGTTTTTGGTACCACCCCTTCCTCCTGATAGAGCGACTTACAGATCCTTTGGTGAAATATGGAACTTTGAGGATAAGTCTATAACGTTGAAGAATTCAGGCATTCAACAATTGTACGAGAGTGTGCCTAAAGCACAAACGCGGAAACAAACTCGAGAAGAGCACCAACAAGAGGAAGTTGCTGATGAAGAAGAAGAAGAAGAGGAAGAAAATTTTACACAAGAAAGAATAGAGGAATTGAAGAAGATGACTAAATCACTATTATTAAATTTTTTGGAGTTTATAGGGCTCATAGCTAAAAATCCCAAGTATGCATTCGATAAAATAGAACAAATTAGAATCATTTTAATTAATTTGCACCATTTATTAAACAGTTATAGACTACATCAATCAAGAGAAAGCTTAATACTAAAATATGAAGAAAAGATAGCTGCTGATATCGCCACAATTAATAATATTGAAAAAACATGTGAAGCGGTGGAAAAGAGAATTAAAATGCTAACTTTATCTGAAGAAATGGGAATGAACCTGCTTACTAAATCTAGTACAAACACTGATAGTAATTTTGAAGGAAGAAATTCTACTAATTCCGACGGTATGGATGCTGACAATGATGCTGCTGTTGAAAGTACAAGTATGGATGACGAGGCTATTGAATGCATGAAGAATGATGCAGTTAAGATCTTGATTGATCAATTAACCTAGTCAGAATATATATTCAAGTATTGAACAGTTTTTCTGTAGTATTAGAACAATTTCACTTTTTTGAGTCTTAATTTATTATTTTTGATTTAAAGTAAGTTCCAGTTAGTGTAGACGTTAGGGTATCTCATTTATGAGTAAATCAATTAAAACAAGGATGTAAATTTAAGCCTATTTCACTTATACAGTCTATGGCTAGTGTATCAATATTTGATATCTCTA
The DNA here is from genome assembly GCA_003705185.2 of Ambrosiozyma ambrosiae. NCBI lineage: Eukaryota > Fungi > Ascomycota > Pichiomycetes > Pichiales > Pichiaceae > Ambrosiozyma > Ambrosiozyma ambrosiae. Next base: position 24,945 of record PPHU02000010.1, read on the forward strand.
TTTTCATCCCTTAGTTACCCTAATTATATTAGGACCCATAACTAATCGTTTATTGACCATTATTTATCTTTCTAGCGAAAAGAAGTTTAGGGTAATGAACCAACAAGTATTGCGCCACTTATAGTTTTGTGCCACTTATAATGCGCCTTTAATTTTTAATAAAAATTTATTGTTCAGCTAGAGTAGAGTTAGTTCATAGCTGTGTTTAATCATGATATAGAAACTTATATTCATTATCATCAAATCTTTTGTATATAGTTTTCGTTAGATATTTAATAATGTCTATACGATACATTGGAATATTGAGAAACTTAATACCTATGCGAAATCACTACACTATTGCATTAAGATCTTTCAATTCTCCACATTTGTTTCAACAGGCCTTATTATTTTCCACTAGGACTATAATAAGTAAAGATTTTGATAATGTTGTAATCAGAAGGAGAAATCAATCAGAGTCAAATTATCATGAACCTCGAAATGGCTCAAGGAAATTAAAAAAGACTGAAAATGATGAATCACTATTGGTTGAAATTGCAGATGATCTTAAAACAGGTAAAGACCAAATAATAAAGCCATTTGAAATAAAGCAAGAGTATTATCAAGAGATAAAGAGAACTAGAAAAAGACTCAAGGATGAACTTAATGATGATATAGCAAAAAATTTTCATATCATTAAGAATTATAACATGACAAAAGCTTCAACACCAACAGATAGAATCAATGTTACGAAATTGAACGACAATTCAACATTTGATGATATTGTTGATAATCCAGTGCTAGCTGAAGCTTTTAGAAACTATTTAGGAAATAATAAGCCCAGTGACTTCCAAAAAAAATTACTGACTTTAAGTACTAGTTGGTTAAGTTCCTTAGCTAAGGGAGATCCTGGTACAGGTAAAACATCGGCTCTAATCATGTCCGCTTTTTTACACAAAAGAAATCCAAGAAGAGGAGCAAGCATACCGAATTTGATCATTGTAAAATCTAATTTCATTGCATTAAAATATCAGAAGATAATAACAGAGATTCAACAAGAGTTAAATAGAATAACCAAACAAGAAACAAATATAAATGATGTAGCTCAATTTCTATATAGATCTGACAAGGATGTTGAACAGCAACAACAAGATATTCTGGCACATCATCCTATTCCATTTATTTTGGTTGTTACTCCACAAAGACTATTAGATTTATTGTCTACTAGAGGTATGGGCTACTTGAAGATACAAGGGTTGGGTTTAATTCAAGTGGATGATTTTGATAGTATGTTAGATCCTATCTACTATTTAAATACCAAAAAGAAAGAACCTGTCGTTATTTTACTTGATTACATTTTGAAATTGCAAGATTATAGAAGAAAGCACAATGAACCACACCCTCAAGTCATTCTTACTGTTGGATCCACAGTTGATGAATCATTAATTGAACAGTTAAAAGAAACAACAAAATGGATTAATTGGAATAGATTTGTAGAGTTAGGTACTTTTGAAGGTTCATCTCAATTACCGATTACTAAAAGTGTTCCCGAAAATGTTGGTATTAGTTCTATGTTGGTTATTCCTAGTATGAACAATGAAAAATCTCTTGAAAATGATAAAAATAAGAATATGGAAGTTAATTTATTTGATATGGTCCCTTTTGAATACGGTAATGATGTAAGGGATTGGATGACCAAACTTTATAGAATTTCCAAAGGTGACGATTTATATTATCAAAAGCATAGAAATGTTAGGAGAATGATGATGAACAGAAAATCAAAAGAGCTAAAAGAAATTGAACTTGAAATTCTAGTTTCTGGATTTGTTAAGCTGGTTTCAGAAGGACTCATTCGAGATGAGCATATGCTGATTGTTTACCCTGATGATGCAAGCGCTTTTAAATTGGAAAAGTTACTAAGAAAGTCAGGAAAGCTTTCAAAGATTTTCAATTTTGAAGATGGTGATGAAGATTTTTTTTTGGAGAAACAAGAAGATAAACCAAAGTGTTTGTTAATTAATACTAGTTCACTTGCAGGATTAGCCTTCAAAGGTTTAAACTCAACTTTTATTTTAGGAAATGATGCATTGAAGAATCTTTCCAGTTTTGTAACTATAGCTGGTAGGATGAGAGGAAAATACAACGGTGCACTTCCAGAACACTTATTCTCAACGTTTATTGATGCCGAGCCTGATCCGACTAAACAGGAAGATCCAATTATTATGTCAAAGAAAATTTATTTAATTAACTCTCAATTCGACTTTGGTTACCTTGAAAGAAATTTCTTAGAAAGAATATTGTTAAAAGGTGGACTGGTTAAACAATTCCAAACTATTGGCGTTTTTGAAACTGGTTTTGATAAGAAATATTATGATGATCAATTCCAGTCCGACTATAGTATTGAATCAATTGAATAAAGACATTGCATTATATATTTGGATGATGAGGATCATCTCTAATAATAGTCAAGGCTGCATCTAGTTTAGAAACCCTGAAATTTTGAATATCTGTTAATCTTCATTAAGATTTCCAGCTGATCTTGGGTTGGAAACTTGAATTAAGATGAATGATGAATAAGAGTTATTATATTACTGTACATTATATAGATAGATATCGACGGTTAAGTCTTTTGTATGGCTCATTCTTGTATATACATATCTAGCATAATTTAAAACAAAAGATTAATTGATTAAATTAAAATTAGATTAATATAGTTGTAATATCCACATTAAGCTATATGTTCGGACCGAAAATTTCCCGATTATAATTGATACTAAATCCTGCAAGTAGCATTAGCCTCTGCAGGATTCACAGCCAAGATGTTTTTTAATTACATCTATTAAGTTGAAAAGAGTATTCTGTATGATAAAAAATATTCATCGACGCTTTAACAAATGGCTTAGTATTAACATGTCTAACCACGTGTGTCCAAGAAAGCATCCCTTTAATGGACTCACATTCCTGAGCTAACCTCTTTTTGATCAAATTACTATCAATTTCTATAAAAATTACTTGAATGCATTGGCTTAATTAACAGTTTATCTCGCAGTAAACCTAGAAATAGGTTTCCAGTCAACATGTTGGCCGGTACCAGATGGTTTACTTTGTTTTCATCCGTAAGACTTCCAAGAAAAAATACTATAGATCAACAACACATTAACTCAAATAATATAACTTGCTTATTTTTACTGAAAAATTCAGCTAAGACTATAAATGGAAATAATATGAATTTTACTATGAAAACGCTATGTAAGGAAGTAGCAACGTGCAGTCTTGGCAACTTGGATTTTAGCATTACAAGACATACAATTTAGAACAGTTGAAAATGTGCTTTGCTGTGAGTTATTGGCAAATAGTATGGGTGGTGAAGCTGGTTAGGAATTTCTGTAAAACTTGTATGCTGAAAACTAGCGTGACTTATACCGCAAAACATAGGGTAGGACCCTGTTTGAACCCTGAAATAAACTAATAGAGTATGTAAAAACTAATCAATTATAAAAACCAGGCACGTTGTGTACATGCGGCTCAGGGTGCAACATGTCTCTCAACCCTGGCATTATTGGTGTTGGGGTAATTTTCTTATAAACTAAACCGGACTTATTATCATTTTGGATTGTATATTTGCCAATCTAACCATGTGCTCAATAAGAAAGGTTCTTTCGGCTTAAGATTGCTAATCTTTATTTTTCAAATATTGTTAATAGAGCTATATAAAAACCAACTGCTTTCCCAACAATGAACTTTCTTCCAGCTCACTATTCGATATTTTAAAAGTGTCTTCAAGAAATCAAAACCATTTAATTGATAAACTAACATGTTTTCTGCTACTAGAACTTTTTCCTTTGTTACACTGCTATACGTTGCTATGTTCTTATTGAAAATGAGAACTGCCGAAGCTGCTACTGTTCCATACCTTCACGACCACAACTGTGCCAATGATGACTGCTCTAAATCAAAACCCTACAAGAAAAACATCATCATGATGGTTTCTGATGGTACTGGTGCTTCTTCATTTAACTTAGCTAGATACTATAGACAAACTAGAGATAACTTAGAAACTGCAGAGGTTTTAGAAATTGAAAACTTTTTTGGTGGTTTATCTAGAACTAAGTCTTCTGACTCCTTTGTCACTGACTCAGCTGCCGGTGCTACTGCTTTTGCGTGTGGCCACAAGACTTATAACAACGCTATTGGTATTACTACTGAAAAGGAACCTGTTGCTTCTATTCTGGAAGCTTTGAAACTAAAAGGTTGGACTACTGGTCTAGTTGTCACCACTGGGTATGTTACTTTTTTTACATTATTATTTCTTGGACTGAAAGTCAAGCTTCTTTCTTTTGATCAAACTTACTAACAATGAATATATTTTAATTAATATAGTATCACTGATGCTACTCCAGCTTGCTACAATGCTCATGCTGAATATAGAAAATTCCAACCGTATATTGCTCAACAACAATTAGGTTTGAACAATACTTTAGGTGTTGTTACTGATTTAATGATTGGTGGTGGTAGATGTTATTTTGTTCCTAAGAACTCCGAAGAATTTAAATCTTGCAGAACTGATAACACCGATTTATTAGCTTATGCTAAAGAAATCGGTTTCAATGTTGCTTCTACCAAGGCCGAATACGATCTATTAGACCAAGGTAAGAACACATCGTTACCTGTATTAGCTTTACTAGCTGATTTCAACTATCCATACTCCATTGATATTGATGAAGATCAAGTTCCAACTTTAGAACATCAAACTAGAACGGCTTTGAACTTATTATCTGAAGCCACAAGTAACTCCGAGGAGGGTTTCTTCTTAATGGTCGAAGGTTCAAGAATTGATCATGGTGGACATGCTAATGCTCCTCATGCTCATGCTGCCGAATTATTGGGTTACAATGAAGCTTTCAAAGCTGTCTTAGAGTTTGCTGAGAATACCGATACCGAAACTATTATCATCTCTACTTCTGATCACGAATGTGGTGGTTTAACCTTAGGTTACCAAACTGCCGATGAAGCAAATGGTGATGCTACTTACGCTTGGTATCCAGAAGTCTTATTGGCTGCTAAGAAATCCGGTGAGTATTTAGGTGATCAATTAGCTGCATTCAACTTTACCTCTGAAGAAGAATTAAAGCAATATATCAAGACAGCCATCTTTGAAGCTGGCTTAGGCTTTAACAATGGTACAGATGCTGAGGTTCAATTAGTTATTGATAACAAGGATGATGCAGAAGTTACCTTAAACCAAATCTTATCTAAGAGAGCTAGAATCGGTTGGACTACCACTGGTCACACTGGTGCGGATGTTAATCTGTTCACATACTCTAACAAGTTAGATGCCAGAGCTTTATTAGATGACTATTTAATGCAAAATGTTGAAAACACTGAAATTGCAAGATTCTTAGAATATTACACAAGCTCTAATTTAACTGCAGTTTCTGAACAGTTAAAAGATATGGTTATTACCCCATAGAGTTTGATTTTTGCTATTGAAATTCTATTTTATTTCTTGTGTTGAATTTTATATTTGATAAGGTCTTCGTTTTGTCTTCTTTCGTTTTATTTATAATTATCCTTTGATTTCTTTTATTTTAGTTCTATAAAGTTTTCAGTTTTCAATTTTCAGTTTTATTTATGATTCTCTTATATGTCGTGTTTTTTTTAAATAGAATGATAACTTTCACATTTTTGGCAGAGCCAATACTAAAGACGTGCTCAATATCGCTATCATACTTACATCAACATTGTGCATGAAACCCATAAAATTAAATTAAAGTAACTCAAATCATTGGTTAACCATTTAAATCAGAATATTAACAAAACTCAATGTACTTAGATGTCAATGGAACTACCTGAACCATTAAGAACTGCAGCGAATTCCCTACAATTAATAAATTTACCTTCAGGGTCGTTTTCAGAATTCTATTAAAGAAGTAGAATTATATGACTGGAAATTATTAAGTGAATTTTAGAAAAAAATATCCTGAGACATGCTTCAGTTGTTGGCTTAGTTTGAAAGGATCTTTGTCTTATCCCTTGTTTCGGTTTGATCTCTTCAAATGATCTATTAATTCCGCTATTAGTATCGACATATTTAATACATCTATACACCAGATGTTTCATGAAAATTTGGATATCGACATATATTTCAAGTTTTCAATACAGAAAACCATCACTTTATGTTCAACTAAAATTCAATCATCCATTAATATGATTTTCAAATTTATAGTAAAGTCACCAGTTAATATAAATATTGCTCTAGGAAGGACTATTTTCAAGTCTTTAGGACCTTCAGTACGTGAATGCTCTATATTTGGCAATTATTGTTTTCACAAAGTCTCATCAAGCAAGAACAACACAACAACCAGATACTTCTCTAGTACAAAATTAACCAGAAATGGCAGTAAAACTCCAGAAAATCTTGTGGCCAGCTTTAAAGTCGATAAACCCATGCTTATGTTAGCGTTCACTTGTAACAAATGTGAGACTAGATCAAGCCATTCCATTTCCAAGCAAGCTTACACCAGTGGCTCGGTTCTAGTACAATGCCCTGGTTGTAAGAATAGACATTTAATTGCTGATCATTTAAAGGTATGTACGATTTGAAATTTTTTCCCAACATTTTGATTTTCCAATTGCGTCTTAAGATTAGTTACTAACCTCATATCTCTTCTCTGAGTGTACTGTACTTTAGATATTTTCTGATACAAATATTAATGTTGAAGATATACTAGCTGCCAAAGGTGAAAGTGTTAGTACAGATTTGAATGATTTGGTATTTGAAGAAATTCCTGACAACTTGAAAGGTTTGATTGGCCATCATGCCAAAGACGCCCCAGATAAGCATACAGAAGAATCTGATCCTGCTGTTTCTCCTCTATTAGAGAGCCCTAAAAAATATGAACAGTAAGTTCCTATTTCGGTAGATGGTGAACATAGTTATATGTAAACTATTATGTCTGTCTGGTTCGGCAACAGTCTCGGGTGCACAGCTCTCTTTGTTTGAAGAAGCGCACATCTCTTTGTACATACTTTTCCCTTTTTTTCCAACTTCCTCTCTTTTCTCTTCTGAGTTTATAACTCAATAGATTTACTTTATAACATTCCCTTTATTGCTATTTATACTATAGAAAATTTAACTTGAAAGAAAACGATGAAGTCACAAAAATTAGAGAAGGTAATTGAAATTATTCCAGATTTCCCAACAGATACTATTTTAAATTACTCTAATGATTTGTTCAAATCAGTTACACATGGATTTATGCAAAAAATGTGGGTTGCTTCCCATATAGTTACATTGGCTTCATTTATCTGTTTTTTTGTTTTACAATTTTACAAAGATAATAATTTTTTGAACTCATTCCTATGGTATCCTATTTGCAATTATGGTGCTATTGTTACTTACTCATTGGTCTTATATAGAAAATATATTGTTGATATGAGTTGTATGGATGAAGATCAAGCAAGAATATTACAAGAAAAGCTGCAAACTGATAGTGTTGTTTTATTAAGTGAATTATTGAAATCTGAAAATGCACATTTATTAATCTATGCTTGTTTATGGTTGTACACTCCATTTAGTATTTTGAAAATTGTTCCATTTGCAATTTATTCATTCTTGAATGTTACTAATTACTTTGCATTTGAAGTAATTCCAGATCATCCTTTTTCATTAGCGATTGCTCCATTATTAGCATATTTGGAGAACCCGTTATTGATTATATCGGCTCATTTTGATTTGGCTGTTATTGGTGAACTAATTCATGAATCTAAGAAATCTAAATCTTTATATGCTTTAATATTTTACGTCTTTATTTGGGGCTTAAGAGTGGAGCATTCTGATGCTAGTAGAATCTGTGTTAATAACGTGTTGATGGTTTTAGATATGTTTTTTATCAATGAATATATTCCTTCTTTTATTAGTAGAAATTGGATTGTTTTGAGAAAAAGTTTTAGAAAATTGTTAGCAATTCATGATGACGATATTAGTCCAGTTACTACAGAAACTAAGGTTAAGAGTATGCCTGTAGATGAAAATTTTGAATCAAATATACTTCCTACAAAATTGAACAGACGTCATTTATCAGACACTACTGAACAAGACTATGAATTTAAGGAGAGTTTGATGTAACAAATGCTTTTCTACTAATTGATTTCTTGGTTATTTTATTTTTTAGTTTTCTTTGATTTGCTTTTCAGTATTTTTTTTTATTCTATCATATTATATTTTACGTTTCTGTATATTAGAGTTTACTTTTAAGTTCTCTATAAAAACTTGATAAATATGATACACCATTAACCTCTCATGATTTCTTTCTTTAAATCTTGTAGGCGCTCATAGCCATCGGTGTATTCCCATGTGGCTTTACCTTTGGAAATTAAAGATCTAACAGTAGATTTCGCCTTAAACTTCCAATCCTTACAAATAACATCACCAGCACCATACTTACCAGGAAGTTCACCAAAATTTTCATAAGCAGAAATCAATTCCGAACACGATTCGACAGCTTCATTCCAAATATTTTCATTAGTGGTCAAACCAGGAGATGTAGTCACTGCTCTATACGCTTTTTCGTAGTCTTCTAAAGCTAACCACGGTTTACCTCTCCAAAACTCAGTTTTAGCTATTATTCTCCAAACTCTAGCATTATGATCAAGGACAGATGGGACCATTTTACAAACAAATTCAATACAAGATCTTTGGAAAAAAGTCTGTTTATCTTCATTATAATTTTCAGAAACCAATAGATCAACCAATTTTTCTACAACTGGAATATCTAAGGAACCTTCACCATCAATATCTCTTTTCACATTAAGTAAAACTCTTGATGCATATAAAACATCATCCCAATTACCTAATTTGACTGCAACAATTAAATAATTTTCCCAAATTTTCGAATTTTTCTTGGATTTATCACCGACTGTAACTGATTTTTTCAAAGCATTGAAAGCCTCTTGGATCTTATCCAGCTTTAACAAAGCAGAAGCTAAATTAGACCAGGCAAAAATTGAAGTTTCATCCAATGTGACACATCTTGTGAAGGCCTCAGCAGCTAGTTCATAATTCGAAATTTCTAAACCAACACAACCATAAAAATACCAGTCTGCAAAATTGATTGGATTTGCACATAAACAATGATATTGATGTTCTAAAACCTTTTCATAGTCTCTAGTGAGTCCTGACTCTTTAGGTGGGTTATAATAATATTTTGCTAATGATCTTTTAGCATTGGCATACTTGCCAATTTTCCATGCTCTTTCCCAATATGATGGGTCTTGTTTAATATCACCATAAAGGCATAATGCTTTCGCATCATTTGGATTATACGAAAGCTGTCTTTCTAATAATTCGACGGCTTGAGATTTATTACCTATTGAAACGTGGCACATAGCTGCATCAATCCATTGTTCTAGTCTTTGGTAAATTTCTAAAGCTGATTTAAATAAACCTAATTCAACTAACTTTTGGGCTAATTGAGAATCCATTGCCCATTTTGGCATCGCTGGTAATAAGTATAAATATTTGGATCTTTTTGCATTAGTTAATAATTTTGAATCTGATAAGCTATCACTTAAAAATTCTTCATTAAAATTTGACTCATCGTCTGTAACTGGGAATAATCTAGCTGTTTTATCTGAAGTCATACCTAACTCTTCGACTAAAGAGTATAACTGCAAAACTCCTCTTTCCAAGGTTCTTGGTCTTGTTGTTTCTAACAACGATCTTACCCACAACGCTCTTGAAAAAATCAACCAGTTAACTGACGAATCCGGAGAAAATAAAACTCTTTGAACCAAAGCAATTAGTTCCTCATTTACTAATTCATCATTCATTGGTGTATTAGCCTTAATTGTTTCTAACCTCAATAGCATTTGAATATTGTCTAAACTTGATAAAGCTGGCTGATTATTTGGATCTACTTCTGTTAAAGACGCTGGAATGTCTTTTTGTTTGATGGCAATGGGTAACAACCTATTCTCTTGATTTAAAGATTCATCGTAATTGGAATAATCAATTTTAATCCTTTTCATTTCACCGTCTTGATTTTCTTCCTTTCGTAATAATTCATTATCACCTAATGATTCAAAATGTAACCTTTCCAGGAAGACCTCATCATTCAATTTAATATCTTGAGGGGCAATATGTTCGTCTTGTTCGTATAAATTTAACATTGTTTCCTGAGATTTAGCCAATACTGTCAACGCAGCATAGGCGTTTTCCTGATATTTAGTTCTTTTGGCCTTACAACCAGTTAAAACTAGATCAAGACCTGAAACCTTTTTTGCTTTCCTTAACGATTCAATCGACTGATTTTCAATATCTGCAGCAACTGCATTCTTACATGTTTCCAAATGGAAGATAACTAGTAAACCTTGATTCACTACAGAGTTCAGATTTGATTCATCAATGAAAGTACCAACAACTTGAGCTGTCAATAATTCATTTGATAAAGTGGTCAAAATGGGACAATATTCATCAAAAATTGATTGCTGGATTTGTAATGCTCTTTCTCTCCACCAATATATTGAAGCCATAACTATATCTGATTGCTTATTCAATAATTTTGATTGAATATTGGATGCGGAAACAATCGCCTCTGGCTCTAAACCGCTTTCGTTGTTAAGCAATGAAATAGGTGATTCTTGTAATTTTTCCAGAATTCTTAGTGAAATCAATAAAAATAATGGTAAATTGCATAGAATATAAGGCTGTTGACCTGCCAATGATAAATACTTTAATGAAGTTGATTGAAGTTGATCCTTGTAATTTACATCAGAAAGAGCTTTTAAAACAATTAAGTTAATGAAACCAAATGATGGAATACCGTTTTTATCATCAAATGGAATTTTCGGACCCGTAAAATTCGATTGGACAAATAATTGTAAAAATAGGATAGAAATGATTAATAATAATGTTTGCTGAACTTCTTTTGGATATGATGATAATGCTTCTGCACTTTGGACAATAATCTTGTCTAAGAACAAGCTCATATCAATTTCATTTGATATGTAATTCTTAGCAGCGATGATATTTAATTCATTTTCAAAAAAGAGAGACCTGAATGGATCCAGTTGAATCAACTTTATGTATTGTCCATTGACTAATAATTGTGTGACTTTCTCCAGTAGTTCGGACGACCCCGTAAAACTACACTTCTTGTTTAAAAGAAGTAATTCAGTGTGAATAAACTTCAAATCACTATAATTAGTCATGGTAGAATGATTTATAAGTGGAATAAATGAGGATTGGATTAGTGTTGAAGAGAGACTACAAAATAATTTATTGTACACAAAAACAAAAAACTGAAAATTTTTTAGCTCCGAGAATCTCACCTCAACCATCTACTTATACTTCTTGTCCTTCAACCCCTCTTCAACATCTTTTACCATGTAAGTGTACCAAAAAAGAGCAGGCCAGATAGTAAAGAAGTGCCAGAGAGCATGTGCATCTAATAGTTCGAAGAGCGGAGGGAAATCGAACATTTCAAGGGACATGGCAGCACCAACACACATTACAATTAAAATTGGGGTTAATGCCCAATTGACTTCAGAATCTTTCAGGTCTTTCAGCAAATCTTTAGATTTTCTTAGCTTGTAGAAAGAAACTATTGAATGATAGTACCATAAAATATACTGAATAACACCACAGAAAACATTGGCCCTCATATTATATGTGTAAGACCAATCAAGAACTAATCTTATAACATGGCCACAGTAGCATAAAATTACTACCAATGCAAATAAATGCCTCTTCAAATTATTTTCAGTCTTATAAAGTTTGAATACTCTAGTACAAACACCATATAACCCTGAAATGACTGACATACCAGCAAAGTAATAATCCAACTGTTCTCTAGTCCAAGTATCTCTTAAATGGAACAAAGTAGAGAAACCCCAAGCACACATAGTAACAACAGTAATGACCAAATAAGACCAATATAATCTAGCAAATTCAACATTATCAGATTTCACTTCTCTTTGATATTTGGAATAGATCAATTTAAAACCCCAATAATGTGGAAAGAAATTACCTATACTGAATAAAGTACTGAAAAACTCTTGAATACCCAGCACTCTAATAAAAGGCCATTTACCATGGAACTGATAAACTTCTTCACCAGCAGCCATTCTTTCTTTGGTAACTATACGTTGGCATTGATAATCACAATTTGGATAACACTCCCAACCTAGGAGTCTTAATTCCAATGGAAGTGGGAAGCTTTGGAAAGTATGGGATTGAGCTTGTTGTTGAATCATTTTTTCAAAATTTTGTTCCGTTAATTCTGGGTATTTACCTGTATTACCATCACAACTAACCATGTCACACATTTTAACACATTGTTGGAATTCGGGCAAGTCATCACCTAAAGATGCTAACGTTTGTTGGGTGTTTAGACACAACAGAAAAAGAACTAGTTGTAATATAATACACTGATTCATAATTTATGACTGATTATACTAGAATTTGTGTTGTTTCTATGTATGTGTATCAAAGAGGTTAAAGGACTGAGACAACACACGAAAATCAAAAAGTCAATACAACTTTCTTAACGTACAGTTTCATTTTTCGGTGTTTTTCCGAGTTGTTTTTCTTCCGCCTCAACATAGTCGTCACACCAAACACAAGCAATAATACATGTCAAGACATCAGGTGGATCTAATACAGTGTTTGAAACTTCCGGGTGCAAATGTAGGAAAGCTATGTTCTAAATGTGATGGAAAATGCCCTACTTGCGAATCTCTAGTGAATCCATACAGACTGGTCAGAATATGTGACGATTGCTCTTTTGGTACTTTTGCTGATAAGTGTATCATTTGTGGGAGTAAAATGAATGAGGATGGTAGTCAGGATGCTTACTATTGCCGTGAATGCTGTTTGATGGAAAAAGATAGAGATGGATGTCCCAATATCATTAACTTGGGCTCTAATAAAACGGATTACTATTTTGAAAAGAAGAAAATTACCAGATAAATCCGTTTCTTTTAGTTTTACTAATATTTGTATATTATTTTTGTAGGGTTTGTGGGGTATCCTCTTGTCAATAAATTAATGTCCTTGAAGACTGATTTAATTTTACAACTACAATGATTCTAATGGTTTTAAAAATGAAACCAACTCATTATATACGATTCTAGTGCAGTTCCTAGTAAAAATACCAAACCAAAAATAGCAAAAAAAAAAAAAAAAACAGAAAATAAAAGAATGATGGAAAACTTTTATAGTATGTAGTAAAATAACAATGCAAATAAATAAAACACACTTGTAAACCTTTTATGCAATCGTCAGGTCAAAAGCGCTAGAAAACTCATCGCACGAAGTGTTTTCATCAGCATAATCTTGTTGACCAGTAAGATCCAACTTTTCTAATTGTTTATTATCAACCTCAACGCTTGTTTCATTAGTTTCTATTTGGGAAATCTCGCCATCAGGCGTTGATTCTTTGCCTGTAGAAGTTCCAGTATCAACATGAACCGCAACTCTATAATTTGGTGCGGTCAACCCAGTACCATTTGTAGAAGTATCACTTTTGCTAGACAACATGCTTCTTCTTGAAATTGAAGTATGATTGGAAGTAATATCGGTAGCGTTACTATTAGGTGATGTGACCTTTTCTTTAATTAATTCTTCTAAAACAATTTTAAAAATATTATTTTTAGAAAGTTCATACCAAATCCACTCTAACTTAATGTCCAGTATCTTAAGTGAAGACAGTATCATTTCTCTAGTTTTAAAACTAAAAGGAGTTAAAAGATTTAATCTATTGACAGTATTCAAATATTCTTGTAACAGTTTACTGGAATTTTTAATTTCATCTTTCAATTTAGTTAGGTGTTCATCGATATCATGCTTGCCAAGTGATATAACTTCTTTGTAAATATCTTGAGTTGGGTTATATTTATCAAATAGAAATAATTTACTGATTTTAAACTTAATTGGATCCAATGCTGACAAGTAATTGATTGTTGTAACCCATGATTTTAATTCATACTTATTATCGACCATAAAAACTTCTTTAGAATTTCTACCATAAATAAAAAAGGTCCTAGTCTCTAATTTTTTAGGAACCAATAAAGATGATTTATTGTTGTTACCGATAGATGAGTTGATCATGCCATCTAGTTCAACATTTTTCTTCATTCGTGTAGCAAATAGCCCTTTAGGTATCATAAATGTTGGGTCATAACTTTCAAGCAATGAAGGAGTGGTAGTATTATTAATTTTTTCTTCTAAAACAATTGTTTTCTTCTCCTGTTCAGGATCAGTAACGTATTTCATTTTAAATATGGCAATATTTTTATAAAATAGTAATCCAACAGCAGTCATTACACAAAAGTATTTTTTCCATGATTTAACATTTGACAAAATCTTGGATTCTTGTTTTGAAATCATGCCAATTTTAAATACTCTTGTAATGTAAAATTCTTCGCCATCTCTATTTTCACACGGATAGTCTTCAACACTTGTGTTTTTATCCAATAAGAAACTAGCTTTAGCTTTGGGAACTTTTAAAATCATGGAGACTTGATCACCAGTTAAATTAGCGTGAATACTTTGAAATGTTCTTAAATCTAATTCTTCAGATGATAATTCAGTTTCATACATAATGTATTCCTCAGTTGGGGTAATACCAGCTTGATCTTTAATTTCAGTTTGTTCAGTCAATTTATACTTGAAGTCCTCAGAACTATCTTCAATTGATGTGCTTAAAAACGGGTTATGGGTATTACATTCCATTCTCAATCTTAAATCATTAAAGGTGCCATTAATGATATTCACATAGGGATCTAACGGTAATGTGTTACCCCATAAATTAAATGTAGTGGTACTTCTTTTTCTTGCTAATGGTTGCGAGTTCACATTTATATTTGCAGCGTTCAAAACACTAGATAATGGATAAGGCATCACCTCATCTTCGTCCGTTAATGCGAGTAGCACATCAACGCTTTGTTCAGGTAGAATTTTAATAAATGGAGTATATATTATATTATCATAATAATAACCTAAAATATCCTTTGATATTAATTTTGTTAATTCGTTAGATTGTGAACCATTGTGCTCTTGTAGTGTTGCCCTCAAATTCTCTATAAATTCCCATCTAGTCATTTTCTTTTTATTATTAGGATTAAATTTATCAGTATGTAACATAAGTAACGAATAGGTTAAAATATAATAAAAATCAGAGTTCTGACCAATATCGGAATGTTGTGATGCATAGTGTTTGCCAAATTCATAAATAACCCTATCAATTTGCTGTGTTTCTTTAGGCAAATCATTGATCATCAAAAACTGTCTTAATGCTAAATCCAATGGGACATTTCTGAAATCAAAAAATCTCCTTAAATAAGCTCTGAAAACCTTTTTCAAAAACTCTCTGTCTTCAATTGATAATATACTTGCAATATTAGTTAATAGATATTGAGACAATAGTCTATCTAAGTATTCGTTTGGGTCATCATCTGAGTTATATGGCAAAATATCCTTTTTAGAAATCTCTTCTAACTTTGTAGCACTTGGAGATCTTGAATGTCCTGGAGTTGTTATACAAGAGTCTAAATCCGTTAAATTCGAAGAAGATGATTTCTTTGTTTTCATGAAATTTGTTATTGAAGAAAAAATCCCTGTTACTTGTTGATTATTAGGATTCTCTAATGCATCTAATGTTTTTGATCTTTGCCTAGTAATATCCATTGCAGGTCTCGAATTTCTCATTGGTGTCTTATCTGAAGTCTCAAATCTAATACCAATAGGACTTGTTACTGGCGTTGTTGCTCTAGTAGTTGACGTTGTTGGCGTTGCTGTTGTTTCATCTTCAGTGTTTTGGCAAATTTCAGGGGTATCTTCTTGGGAGTGTGTTTCTACTGGGATATGAGATCCTTGAATACTTAAATCTAATTCAAGTGCCTTTTGCTGCTGTCTATCACTATATGATGCGGATCTTTTATAAGAAGGTCTTTTATGGGCATTAATAACGGGGGAAGGATGCGTTAGTAGAGAGTCTGCTGTTATTCTTGGGCTGGTATCAACTGTAGATGCAGAAGAATCATTATTTTCATCTGAGAAGGTAAACTTAATATTATGGGGAAAAATTGCTTTGCCGTTGTAGCTAAATTTATTGTCAACATCTCTAGTTGGGGAAATATCTCTTGAAAGCACAGAAGCTGATTGCGTCTCTAACAGCAGCATCGATCTGGCTCCTTTTTTGATCTTAGACAAAGATCTAGTCAAAGAACTCTTATCAGAGGACAAACTGGCAGAGGAAGTAACCCTGGTGGGCATGGCATTTTCAGAGTTAGTAATAAGCACACCTTCCTCAATAATTGATTTTACCGATAAGTCGTGGTGGCTCTGTTGAGGAGTTGGCATGAGATTATACGAGCTCGAATGAACGGAGGTGAGTTCGTTATTTGATTTATGCAAGAGAACTGAGTTTCTAGTAGGAGATTTGTCACTTCTGGAGCCAAAATTGATTGTTGAAGAAAAAGATGAAGAAGAAAAACGTTTGGGTATTAGGGAAACGGAGTGTCGTTTATTTGAATTTTTATTGGAAGATAAGGGGAGCTGTTGTAACATTTTGTTTTGCTCTTTAAACATGGACTTGAGCGAGTTTCCCCAAGAGCTGATTCTTCTTACTTGATGATGATGATTTGGACTTAAATTCAAGAGCCCTGAATCAGAAGATGAATGCAATGTTTCATTGCTGTTTAGGTCTTTCCTACTGTTGACGTAATTGAATTTTAAATCCTGGTCAGCAAACTTAATCATCTTCTTACCAGGCTTCAATTTAACAGCTGAGTCACTACTTCTATACTCTTTGGAAGAGGATGACGATACAGGGGTAGTTGACATGAATAAATGAACGACGTAATGAAAATAATGTTATTTATGGCCCAGGCTTTTGAGTCTATAGGTGAAAGTGACTTGCGGGAATTCAAGAATTGATGAGAAGTGAAAGGATGACAAAAAAGGAAATAAAAAATAGAACTGCAACTGGCCTGTCTCTTCTTCGGAGTGTAAGTAGAGTTCCGTTGATAACTGTTTTTTTTGAGGTTTAAAGGGACTGCAGAAAGGCAAATAGAGAAAAAAGGGGAAAAAGGGAAAGACTTGTTGACGTAAACCTAACTGAAATTAAATACGGAAACGCGCCTCTCCCCAGAAAAGAATAAAGAGTTTTTGAGCTTTCAAGGCTCAATTACGATAAGGACAGATTAACAATAACCATTAAGCAACTAAAACAACAATGGTAGAGCTATCTTCCACGGAGGAGCATCATCTTAAGAGAGAGCTTTTACGTATTCAGATTACTAGAGAGTTGAACAAGCTTTCGCCCACTTATAATGATAGTTTCGGCTTAAGACGGTTTGGGCCTCCTTTCAAGACCTACGATCCAAGTAGACCTCCAAACCTTTCAAAGCAAAAGCTTGAAATCATACAGGGATCGTATACTGAACATTTTAATAATGAATTTCCTTTGCTCCGGTTGATGTTCAATGAATACTTTGTAACTTTTCCTTTCATCAGACAACACTTGAAGTTAATGAAAGATCAGAACATGTTTTGGACTAAGCTTCAAATATTCTGGGAATTGTGGAAAACTAAAAAGATTAGTAATTCCAATGATAGAGGTGAATTATCGAAGAGAAAGCTAGTACTATATAAACTTCAAGGTTTTCTGTTAATGTTCTTCAATACTGGTGTCTTGTGTCTAGGAGATGATGAGTACTTGACCCTGAGCAATGAAGATAGAAACACCTATAAGGATGTTGATAAGATAATGAAAGGCTCTCAAAAAGGAAATTCTTTTCAATTGAATGATATTAACCAATTACGGAGTGTTGATAAATTTATAGATGGGTTGGATATCAATGTTGCCGGAGTTTCCGTTTGTAAAGAAACTAAAAAAGGAACATTTGTTTTTGGTCGAGCTACTTCAACATACTATAAATTCATTCTTAAAGTTAAGGAAAAGGCAACTGGAAAAGAGTGGTACGTTAAAAGACGATACTCTGATTTTGTTAAATTTGATAAAGAAATTTTTAAGTTGTATCCTGGTAATGATATGCCCTATTTACCCTCTAAAAATAGATCTGATGTTGATATTGAAGTAAGTCAAGATGGTTCTGAAGCAGAAAGTTTTCTGGAAAATGAATCAGTGTTTAAATTAGATAAAGAGTTTTTGCAATCTCTGAATTTATCTAAGAATACTTCAAAAGATTTGGTCGATTCATTCGAAGATGATAAATTAATATTTCCCAGAGAAGGTTTAAGGGTTTCATTAAGAGGTTATTTGAAAAATTTAGCTACCATTAAAGTCATACGATCATCTCCTGAATTTATTGACTTTTTATCCAGTAATCCAATTACTCCCACAAGCGCTGAAAATGAAGACATCTCACTTCGTTTAAAATTGGATCACTTATTACTAGTTCAGCATTATAGGTTTCAACAAAAAACAATTGAAACAGTGACTGAAATGGAAAATTCCATTGAAGAATTAAAGTCTGAAATCTATGACACTGGATTTGATTATATTTTTAAACTATTAGGTACTCATGATAATGTCAATGACTTACCACCCACGATGAAATCATTAATTAATTTGATTTCAATTGAAATCGCTTCAACACAATATGAATTGTTTATTGGTACTGATAATTCATATGAAAATTTGAAATTATTCAAAAGATTGCATAAATTATTCCCATACGCTGTTGTTGGAACTATTTTAAGAGTTACTAACCCTTTACAAATTGTTAAAAAGTTAATCGATCTATTTACATATCAAATGCCTGTTGGATTTGGTGGTAAAAAAGCCAAATCTTTATTGCAGGTTGTTTTTTTATCTGTTTTGAATGAAGATTTAAAAAAATTAGAAAGAGAAAGAGTATTACTCCGAGATTCGATTATTAAACAGAATAAAAGTTATTCTGCCGTGATTGACAAAATTGATGAATACTTCAAATGCTCTGATGAGACAGTTTTACAAATTAAAAAAAATTGTCATTTTTATAATCTTGATATTTGTTTCTCAGTGTTACTCAATAATAACGGTTTGAAAACAAAGCTTAGCGATAAATTGTTAACTCAGTTAATAAACGAATATAAACATGATTCAGAATCATCTGATACCCTGTACCATCAGGTTCAACTATATTTTAAAACCGAGATCAGAAAATTAGATAAGATTTCAATGAAAGAACTATGGGATTCACCTGAATTAATTTCAATAATCAAAGAAATATTATCAATATTTTTTGGGCCACTAATTAAATTATTTCAGAAGGCTAATATTCACAAGTATATTCCGATCTTAAAACGATATTTAGAAGAGTTAATAATATATTTTAACAATTGTCATGGTAGCTTTTCAGGATGGGATATGATGGTTGCTAGATTGGTCGATATTCAATGGAAATATGTTCCATATTCTTATGAATTTATGCATGACCTATATAAATTAGATCAAAGTAATCCTTATGAGGAAGAAAGACTATTTGAGGGATTTATTAAATGGTTCAATAGATTTATTAACTTCTTGAATTTTATGAAAACTGGTAATGAAGGTGATTTATTGAAAGTGGATTTGAATAAGTTGCTGAAGGAAACTGATAATATCAATAGTGAAAAGCTATTAAAAGAAATCAATTCAATTATGCAAAAAATCGAGAAAAAGAAAGAGCTCTACCAAAAGATGATGAAAGAGAATGGTTCAGAAGAGTTGGAAAACGATTACATGAGGCACATTAGGAATGATAAATTGAACGAAAACTGGGATAAAATTAATGATAAAGTTATGAGCTTGGCTACTTCACAAATAAATAGTGACTATCCTAATGGTATTACCGAATTTATGGGATTAAGCGAGTCCAATCTAACAGAAATGAATGTTGATATGATTGAAATTCCAAGTGAACCTAAAGCAGATATCAAAAAGTTGACAACCTCAGAGTTCTTAAAAAGGTTGAGACAAGATGAAATCAATGACCGTGTTGAATCAAATGCCGAATTTGAAAGACTTGATGAATTTGGTGAATTTGAAAAATTAGAAACCAGTAAGCTGAGTAATGGTTTTAAAGATTTACTAGTTAACATTTTAAAAATTTACTCTGCAACAAAGCATTAGTTTGTGCTTTTCATTTTACCGATAATACGTCTTTATGGTATGTTAATTTCACTTCTTTTTTTATCTCAATCATGCTTTATTATGTTTTATCACAATATATTACGCCATTATTGGGTTTCTGGTTCTAATAAACTGAAGTTGTCTATGCGTAGAATACTTAAGTTGATGATCAAGTCTAGAAATGCTACCAATAAACTGAATGCTGTCTTCAAAGGTTAAATCTTGCCATATCCACAGTTCGATTGGAAAATATGGTAGACTTATAATACACTGAAGTCTTTGATGAGAGATAACTATAGGTGAAGTGTTATCTCGGGTCTGCCGATGTTTTGAAGAGTTCTTATTTGAACCAGCTTAATGACCGCTTTCAGCAGCTTACTATGATACCAAAATGATATAAGCAACACACAAAATCTATTAATGAGGTTAATATATCTTCTAAGATAAGTAACTTCTTCACCGAACAGCAACAAAATACTTTACTCACAATGAACTCTGAACCTGCTTAACAAAAAAGTTCTTCCAGGGATAACACTGATTGCACAATCATCCCTCATTATACCACGATTGTTGCTACCAATTTTATTCTTCTCTGGTTCTTTGGATATTCAATTTTCATTCTTGATTCATATAAACTTTTGAGTTGAGTTTATGTTTCTTTCCTAGCTTTCAATTTATATCATTTAGTTCATCATATGGTTTATTCATAATATAGTTCGCGCTATACTTCTTTGTATGATCTTAGAAATTAAGTTTTAAAGGCACATTGGTTGCTTAGAAAAAAGAGATCTGCTGCCGACTTCCGAGAGGCTCAACGCTAAAACTGCCTTAAAAAAAGAAATTCATAAAAATAAAAACTGTTAACCGCTGTGCAAAATTTTGATCTTATTTAAAGGGTCTTTATCAGCATCAAATAGTGACTTTAGACAATTCAGCTGCTAATCGGTGCATCTACAACTGATATAAGCTGTCATTTAATATTTAATAATTTTTCATATCTCTATCTTTCAGCTTGTTCGAATTAACATCTTATAGATGTCTTTCTGTAAGTCTGAACAATACACAAACATTCATCATCCAGATTTTATTCCTGGTACAATCAACCTTTTGCTAGAGAGACTTGAAGAAGAAACTGGGAAAATAAATTCATCTAGTGTGAAGTCAACGAAAAATGGTATTATTCTTCACCCGCAGCCTATTGATTCCAATCCAAATGATCCTTTGAACTGGAGCAATTCTACAAAGTGCTACCAGTTTATTTTGCTACTTTTTATTACAGGATTCACTGCAGCTACAGCTAATGATGCGGGTACAGTTCAAGAATCAATGAATTTGATTTATAATATTTCTTACGATTCCATGAACGTTGGAGCTGGTGTTTTATTTGCCTCTATTGGTTTAACTACTATGCTATTAGGACCTACATCTTCCTTGTATGGTAGAAAAATTTCATATATTATATGTATTTCAATGGGTCTAATTGGTGCTGGCTGGTTTGCTTCAGCTAAGAAAACGACGGATACTATTTGGTCGCAATTGTTCGTGGGAGCAAGTGAAGCCTGTGCCGAAGCTACTGTTCAATTATCTATTTCTGATATGTTTTTTGCTCATCAATTATCGCATATTTTAACTCTTTATATATTAGCAACTTCCATAGGTACCTACTTAGGTCCATTAATTGCAGGTTTTGTTGTCCAATATGCAGGTTTTAGGTGGGTTGGTTGGATAGCTTTAATTATTTCAACTGTTTTATTGGTTGTTATTATCTTTACACAATTTGAGACTTACTTTGATAGATTAAACTATGGTGAGGTCACTGCTGTTAGTTTTGACAATGAAAGTAGTCTCGGTAAAGATAAAAAAGAAACTAGTGAAGCTACCACGGCAGCTGAAAGTTTGCATACTACTCGGCCAGAAAAAGCAAAAACATACTTTCAAAAAATTGCCATTATAACCCCATCAAGTAACATACAAGGACTAGGTATTAAACAGTATTTACAAAGACTATGTGCAATGCTAAGAGTTTTTTGGTTTCCTCCCGTTGTTTTTTCTGGCTTATTATGGGGTCTTCAAGATGCATTCTTAACATTCTACCTAACTACTGAAGATAATGATTATTATGACGAACCATACTCTTATTCAAACATGGGTGTTGCTTTGATGAATGTTCCATGTGTTATTGGCGCTTTAGTTGGCTGTATTTATGCTGGTTCTCTATCTGATAAATTTGTTATTTTGCTAGCTAAACGTAGAGGTGGGATACAAGAAGCTGAAGATTACTTATGGTTCTTATTTGTATTAGGTATTATTTGCCCTGTGGGACTGATTGTATTTTCCATTGGTACAGATAACAATTGGAATTGGAAAATTACATATACTATTGGTTTGGGTTTTATTGGATTCTCCTTTGGATGTGCAGGTGATATTGCTATGGCTTATTTAATGGCTGCTTATCCAGAAATGATTTTAGAAGGCATGATTGGCGTTTCTTGTATTAATAATGGTATTGGTTGTATTTTTACTTTCGCTTGTTCTCCCTGGTTAGATGCTATGGGTAATACTGATGCTTATATTATTTTAGCTTGCTTACAATTTGCTGCTATTTTGTTGAACATTCCATTAATTATATATGGTAAGAGAATTAGAAAATGGACTTCTAAATATTATATTGATTATATAGAGACTAGAGATGGTAGAGTCAAATAATTGAATTGGAAAGTCTTTTTGTGTGTTTTAATATGTTTATAGATTGATACTCTTGCAATTATTTTCTTTTCATTATTTATTAAACTAATATGTTAATTATGATAAACTTCTTTTATAGAACTATACCTACCCTACACCTTATTCAAATTTATATTTCTACAAATAATTTGCAGTATAACTTTCCTATTAATATGTATAAAAAGTTCCTGGTGGTAAATATTACCAATTATTTTATCTAAATTATAATGCAATTTCTAATTTTCTAATTTGGATAAGTGGTATTGCTCTCATCCTGGTTCAGAAATTTTGTAAGGTGGTCTAAAGTACTATTACAATATTCATACTTTTCCTATTAACTGGTCTTGGTAGTATGAAATAGAATCTTATAAGCGTTTCTTAGTTATTAGTACTAATAATTATAATGCTTTTTTTGTGCGCTCAGGCTTCTAATAAGTTTATTGAGGAGACATGTGAGGGATGACATAATGTTAGAAACCACTGTAATTATTTAAGAAAAGAAATTATTAAATCATTTCAAGGTGCTGATATTAAAAATGGATATTTTAGAGTTTTGGAAAATGAAGAGAATGGTTAATTCTCTTTTACATTCAATTTCTTAACTAAATTCGATGATAAAAAAAAGATTACTTCAATGCTTGTCTCTGCAAACTTGAATTTGTGAAACAAGGATCAAAGAATCTAAAATAAGATTTTTTTGCTTGAGTAGCTTGTGATATTTTGATCTTGCCTTATTTAGTTTTATTTTGTTGTTTAAAACCCACATGCTGAAAAATTAATAAATTTATGCTAAGAACATTAAAGATCTCCCAACCTTCTTCTATATTCAGTTCAGTGAAAAATGATATAGATTATGTAAAATGTAATTTTGAAGTTCCTTTTAAAAACGGTGCGGCATGTATTAGCCACAACCCCAGAATCATGCCCCAAACTGTCCCAGCTCAAGACTGTTCAAATTAATTGATATAAGCCTTCGTTTTAAAGAATCCTTTTAAAGCAAACAAGGGTTTGATTCTTCTCACTTTATAGGTCAGAGTTTACTATACAGATAAGAATATTTTTAACTTGGTTCCGGTCATAGTATACACCAAAACTTTCCATGATCAGTCTGTCATTAGGTAAATACAGAGAGCTGAAACCAATACAAACGGCATCTGCTTCAACAAGCACGATCGTCAGACCGAAGACCAGTTCTAGCGTCCAATTTTTTCATAAATTCACTAAGGGATCATTGAGGAAGACACTAAATGTTTCTGGTCATTGTTACCAACACCTACGCACTTTTGAATCCTCTAAAAATGAAAAGAAGGGTCAAATATTTGATACATTTAAAACTATAGTGTCCCAACTTCCTCTAGAATTGCAACTTTTAGTGTTGAAATACGTTTTATTAAACATCCTACCAATAAGAAAGTATGCTCAGTTGGCTCAATATGAGGATGCGTTTATTGATCTTGGTGTTATTGGTGTGTTATCTGAAAGTTCAATTGACTTCACGTACCCTTTGAACGATTTCAGATTTTATGGTTTTTCTAAAGGTATTGGCTATAGCACTCCTGATTTTCAAAGATTCATGTACATGGTTAAAAGACTAAATGTTAAATTTGGCAAAGCTATAGTTAATGGAAGTTTCTACACAACTTCAGGTATCTCTGAAAACAGCTTGTGGGCTTGTGATAACTGCTCAACAATTGAAATGGTCTTTAATGATCTCAAATCCCAACATGATTTATTTGGTATTTGGGAAACTTTTGACAGACCCAACTATCTTGGAAAGTTGATTAATACTAGGGTTCGATTTGATAATGCTATGAGTAATATTCCGGCTCATGCTATAAAGCAATTAGATATGTTAAAACGTATTGATATTATTGTTGCCGAGGAACTATCATTCAAAACGCTATGTGCTATGAAATCTGTCGCAATGAAAGCTAGTGGATCCGTTACTCTAATTTTGGAAACTTCTAATTATAATGACATACCACCAAATATAATTGAATTTGTTAATAATTTAACTAAGGCTAATCCACATTTAAACGTTAATATTAGATTACAAGGTTACTGTAAAAAAATTGAGTTATCTTTGGACCAAAAAAAATTTCAGTTCTACAAAAAATATTTAACTGAATTTAAATTAAGAATAGTTACTAACTCCAAAGGCACACCTACATTTTCTGATTTAGATTTATCTTGCCTTAAATATCTTTCAAAGTTGAACAGATTCAGTATTTGGGTTGATGCTGAAGATTATTTGAATTTCAAAAGATCTATTGTCATTAAGAGTGATTCTTTAAAATATTTGAATCTTGAATCTAATGATAAATACAATTTCTACAGCAAGTTCTTCAAAACTAGATTAGATTGCCCTTCACTTCATACTGTTTCAACGGATTGGACGACCAATTAATACCACTTAGTAGTTACATTTGTACTTTTCTACATTTTTATCAGTTCCAAGCAGTTCCATTCCTTCATGGTCATAATACAGTTAAAGCTCTGACTTACAATAAAACTCACCTTTGCACACAATTTAAGCTTCTGAATTAATTCATATTTTGCTGACGTGTGCTTATTAGTTGACGATCAATTAATTTTTTGTCATGTATTAGTTTGTTTAAATATTACTTCTCAGCTTTCCGTGGAGTTCTTAATGGTTATAGGAAAATCCGAGCCGATAAGATCTTTTTCTTTAAAAAATATATTTCGTTTTTATCTCTAATTCTTTGTAGTTAATTAGAGTCATAATTGATTTAGCCTATATTACTCTACTGTTTCTATCTATGTGAGTGCTTTTTTTATGGATGATTGATTGATTATGCGTCAGTTTACCGCGTTGCAAAGGTAGTTGGTTATGCAGCCCTCTCAATTTTCAGTCTAATCCGCTGTGTTATTGATACTGATAAGCAAAGAATATTGATATTAAATAGATAAGGACTAGAATTGTATTAGTTTTCGCCGACTCATTAGTTCACAATTAGTTCACGATTACTTCTTAAATGACTGTATATGCATTTCAAAATACTTTTTGGAATAGTTGATTTAAAGTAACAGCTGATAACCAAAAGTAGAATCTCGGAGATCGTCTTCCAATGGAGGCGATCGACCAACTAATGCCCTATGATGGAGGTCGATTTAAGTAATAATTTAAGATTAAACGTAAAATGTTTAAATTGGGATTTAACACTACCGCTGTGCATTTTTTTTTTCTGACCTTGATCATACATAATCCGTCTTATCGCTCCTCCAATTAAAGGTTTGCTTTAATTCTATCATATTTATCTCCAGCCAGTTCCGCTTTAGAATCAGTTGAAACATTAACATCTCGAAAAAATCATTAAAAAAGTCTGAATTTCTCATTTCGAAAAATTTGGACTTGCTTTGCACCTTTTCTTGGCTCTTATCCTTATTTCTCGGCTTTTCTGGCATACAAATTCAAATTCAAATTCAAATCTAAATCTTTTCTGATAGTTGCAGAATATCTAGTTCAATAATAAGAACTTAAAATACAAGATGTCTACTACAACTCCAAAAGTGTCGCATATTATTTCGACTACATATCAGGACACTGAAAGATACACAAATTTATACCATCCAGATTACATTCCTGGTACAATCAACTTTCTGCTTGATAAAGTAGATAAAAGAGGCAATATTGAAAAGACTAGAAGTGGGCGGAAGACAACTTTGAAGACCACTGCAAATGGTATTATTTTACATCCTCAACCCACAGATTCCCCAAATGACCCTCTAAATTGGGGGAAATGGACCAAGATATATCAGTTTTGTTTGTTGACCTTTATTACTGGTTTTACAGCAGCAACTTCTAATGATGCTGGTTCAGTCCAAGATTCCATGAATGAAATTTATGGTATCTCCTACGATTCTATGAACACTGGTGCAGGTGTTTTATTTGCTTCTATTGGTTTAACTACTGTCATCTTGGCACCAACTTCTTCTTTGTATGGTAGAAAAATTTCATATATCATTTGCATCATAATGGGGTTAATTGGAGCAGTGTGGTTTGCGAGAGCTAAACGTACAAGTGATACCATTTGGTCTCAATTATTTGTTGGTGCATCTGAAGCTTGTGCTGAAGCTACTGTTCAATTATCTCTTTCTGATATGTTTTTCTCTCATCAGTTGTCTTCTGCTTTAACTGTTTATATTTTGGCTACCTCTGTAGGTACATACTTAGGTCCTTTAATTGCTGGATTCATTGTCGGTGATGACTTTAGATGGGTTGGTTATACTGCTCTAGTTATTTCTGCTGTTTTATTAATTATACTTCTTACTACCATGTATGAAACATATTTTGATAGAAAGAAATACAACTATAGTATTGAAGGTGAAATACTATCAAAGGAACTAAACGAAACCATCATCCCAATTGATAAAGAAAAATTAGACGTTACTTTAAATGCTGCTCAATCAAACGATTCAACCTCAAATAGCAATACTTACATACAGAATCAAGAGTTACTTCCACGGGATAATGGGGCTTCTGAAAAACCTAAAACATACCTTCAAAATATTGCTCTTATTACTCCTTCTGCAAGTTTAGTTGGACTAGGTATTAAACAGTATTTCCAAAGATTATTCCTAATGCTAAGAGTGTTTTGGTTTCCTCCAGTTGTTTACTCGGGAATATTATGGGGTCTTCAAGACGCCTTTCTAACCTTCTACTTGACCACTGAAGATGATCAATATTATGATCCACCTTGGAATTACTCTGACACCGGTGTTGCTATTATGAATGTTCCCTGTGTTATTGGTGCTACTTTAGGTTGTTTGTATGCTGGTTATTTTTCAGACATATTTGTCGTGTGGCTAGCTAAAAGAAGAGGAGGAATACAAGAAGCCGAAGATTACTTATGGTTCTTGTTTATTTTGATCATCGTTTGTCCCGTTGGACTTATTATATTTGGAGTTGGGACTGATCATAATTGGAGTTGGAAAATCACATACACGGTTGGTTTAGGTTTCATTGGTTTCTCCTTTGGTTGTGCAGGTGATATTGCTATGGCCTATTTAATGGCTGCTTATCCAGAAATGATTTTAGAAGGTATGGTTGGCGTTGCTTTTATTAATAATGCTATTGGTTGTATTTTCACCTTTACTTGTTCTCCTTGGTTGAATGCCATCGGTAATACAAAAACTTATATTATCTTATCTGCTTTACAAGTCGCTGCCGTTTTGCTAAATATTCCTTTCTTATTATATGGTAAGCAAATTAGAATTTGGACTAAGAAGTATTACATTGACTATATAGAACTTCGTGACGGTAAGAAATTACTTTGAGGACAATTCCATTTTTTGTGTTGTGTTTTGCTTTTTTGTAGTGTTTCTTATTTGTTAATTTATTTATTAATTTCAGTAATTTTCCTTACTTTATCTATATGATCTATAATTCCGACAGTCATTTTCTTTACTTCTATGCTTGACTTTGTATTTTCTAAATCTTAGAGATCACCTCATTTTACTTCAGTTTACAGAACAATAACCATTTAAAACAATACGATAATAAGCAAATATAAAAAACAAACTCATAATTAGATTAATGTGAAATAGAAGGTTAAGACTAATTAATCCATCCATCTAGTCATCATCATCGTTGTAAACAGGAATACCCCAATCTCTATAAAGAATTCTTTTACCTTTAGTTTTATGAATACCAGAAATTTTTTCCATAATCTCTTGAGGTAAGTCAACAATCTTCAAGTTACTTTCGATTCTAGAAGGAGTAACAGATTTTGGTAAAACAACAACTTTTCTACCAACTGCCCAAGAGATAACCAGAGTGGCTGGGCTAATGCCTAACTCTTCAGCTAATTGAATAATAGTCTCATCTTTTAACAAAGGCGAACCTGTTGAACCCAATGGACTATATGCCTCACATTGAATACCTTTTTCTTCACAAAATTTCAATAATGCATTTTGTGGCAAATATGGATGCATCTCAACTTGATTACAAGCTGGTACAGTCTTACAGGATGGAGCATCTAATAAGATTTGTAAATTCTTTTTAGACATATTAGAAACACCAATTGATCTGGTTTTAGATGACGGCAGTTTTTGCATCAACTCCCAAGTCTTAACAAAGTCCCAATCATAGTCATTATCGAACTTGGTTGGATTATCCTTTCTCATGACAAAGAACTTCTCGGTAGCATCAGCAGCAGCTTTTTGTATTGGAACTGGCCAATGAACTAAGAATAAATCAACATAATCTAAACCTAGTCTTTTTAAAGAACCATTTAAACCATCTAATGGGTCTCTGTGGTTGGTGCACCAAAGTTTAGTAGTAACGAATAATTCCTCTCTTGGAACACCACTATCTTTAATGGCCTTGCCTACGCTTTCTTCATTTTGGTAAACATGTGCTGTGTCAATGTGTCTATAACCTGATTTGATAGCAAATAAGACAGAATTATAAGTGTCTTCCATGGAAGATTTCCAACATCCTAATGCGACGTATGGGATTTCTGAACCAGAGTTTAGTTTAACAGTTTTGGTCGATCTAAATGATCAAGATAAAGGAAAATTAGTTAGTAAAGTTTAACGAGGGATTTAAAACATTTAATTTGAGAAGAATTACCACAACTCTCTATGTAGTGAAAGATCTAATAAGCGATAACAGACTTCATGATTCATTTTAAGTAGTTATCAAGAACTTAATGAGTCCAGACATACGCAGTTGGAGTAAAATCAGACATTTCTATAATTTTCTATCTTTGCTTTAAAATTTTCAAAATTTTACCATTCTATTACTTGTAGAAAAGATGGGTTTTACTGATTTTTATACATTTTTGGTTGATCGTTTTCTTATCAATTCTCTGAGTTCTCCACAATTAATTTCTTTTCCATCAAAATGCGGAATTTTGCGGTCCATATATCGCCTCGCTTAATGTTTCGGACTTGGAGTGGAATCTAAATACCGAGATTCAAAACGGGCCCCTCATTTACTATAAAATACCTTATCTATCATACATTAGATATTTTCATTTAAAATTTTATTTTTCATTATACTGTCTGAATAAACTTAAAAGGTCTATTTTATATCTGCGATTAAGAAAAACTGTACCTTATATTATCACTAGTAATTATTCAATAATAACAATATTGATATTTTACCAAGATTCTTAGAAGTTTCAGTAAGTATGGAACTTAAACTTAACGTTAATCATTTGCTATTTTCGGTTTATACTTGATTTCACATTAAAAATAAAATAGGCAACTTTTATAAATTGCTTCTAGTATATTATTATGTAAATCTTAAAATTTTAATCATTTCCATTAATATAATAGAAGTACATATTTGCCAGAATTCCCTTCTTCGTCCTCTAACAATATAGCAGCAACTCTTGCTTCCAAGTGTCGTAGATTCTGAAAATTACACAAATGATTGCGTCGATAGACGATCGACGCACATGCTTCGTCTTTCCCGATTCAGTAAAAATTGTGCTATCTAAGAATCTTGAATGTATCCAGTTATAAAAAGTCTTTTGCATTTACTTTCAATTTGATCTTCTCTCTATCCCTCCTTTATTTATCCTACCCAATCAGTCACATTACAATGTCCGACTTATACAAAGAAGTCAGGTTATCAAGCGGTGAAACTTATAAGCAACCAATTGGTTTGTTCATCAATAATGAATGGATCAAGTCAGATAAAAAATTCGAAACTTTTAATCCTGCAACTGAAGAGTCAATCATATCAGTTTATGAAGCATCCGAAAAGGAAGTTGACTTAGCTGTTGAATCTGCAAGAAAGGCTCAAAAAGAGTGGAATAAAGTTACTCCAGATGCCAAAGGTTTACTAATGTTAAAATTGGCAGATCTCTTAGAATCAAAAGTCGATTTATTTTCCAAGGTTGAAGGTATTGATTCAGGTAAACCTATTGAGTCCAATGCCAAAGCTGACATTTTAGGTGTTGTCGAGTATTTAAGATATTGTGCAGGTTGGGCTGATAAAATTCATGGTAAGATGATTCCAATTGCTCATAATAGATTTGCTATCACTAAAAGATATCCAATGGTTGTTGGTCAAATCGTTCCTTGGAATTATCCATTAAGCATGTCAGGTTGGAAGTTTTGCCCTGCTTTAGCTTGTGGTTGTACCATTGTTATCAAATCATCTGAATTAACTCCGTTATCATTGCTTTTATTTGCCGATTTAGTTAAAGAAGCTGGATTCTTGCCTGGTGTTTTTAATGTTATTAGTGGTTTCGGTAGAGTTGCTGGTCAACATTTAAGTTCCCATACCGGTTTAGATAAAATAGCGTTTACTGGTTCTACTGCTACTGGCTCTAAAATTATGCAAAGCGCTTCTGTTAACTTAAAAAGTTTATCATTAGAATGTGGTGGTAAATCCCCTTTACTTGTGTTTGAAGACGCTGATTTGGAACAAGCTGCGAAATGGGCCTCCTTCGGTGTCATGTATAACACTGGACAAAATTGTACAGCTAATTCAAGAGTTTTAGTCCAAGAATCTGTTTATGACAAATTTTTAGAATTATATAAAAAACAAATCTTGGAAGATTGGGTTGTTGGTGATCCATTTGACGATAAGGTTACTTTAGGTCCTTTAATTAATAAGGTGCAATATGATAAGGTAAAGTCATACATTGAAAAAGGTAAGAGAGAGGGTGCAAGACTTATTTTGGGAGAAGACCATTTCAAATATCCATCTAAAGGTTACTTTGTACCACCAACTATTTTCGCTGATTGTACTCAGAACATGACTATTGTTCAAGAAGAAATTTTTGGCCCTGTCGTTGCTGTTTCGAAGTTCAAAACAGAAGAAGAGGCTATTGAGAATGCAAATGATACAATTTACGGTCTAGCGGCCATGGTTTTTTCCAAAGATTTTCAAAGGGCTCATAGAGTTGGTGATTCCATTGATGCTGGATCAGTTTACTTGAACTCATCTAATGATGAAAACGTCAGAGTTCCATTTGGCGGTTTCAAATCCAGTGGTATCGGTAGAGAACTATCAGAGAATGCTCTTGATTTATATACTCAAGTCAAGAGTATCTATTGTAACATAGGTTCAAGACTATAATTTTTTTTTGCTTATTCTTCTATCCTTTTATATATGGACTTTTTATATATAATCCGTTTTTTGGAATATATGAATATCATCGCCGAATTGTATTAAATATGTCAAAAAAACAAAAAAAAAAATCTTTAAATAATATCTGGTCTATATACAGGATCTGTTTACAAGTTAGCTATTTTATTTTCTGACACCAGGCAAAGGCACAATTTCAGAAGATTGCTCCTTTGCTTCAGCAAGCATTTTTTCTTTTTTGATATCAAACGGTCTCTTTTCTTTGAAATATTTGACCCAAGAAGCAACACAGTCTTTCTGGAATGCATTGTCTTCAGCTTTGCAGTTTTTATTTATCTTGCCTTGGGAATCTTTATCAAGCGGATTAATGACCTCTATTTTATCTAAACATTTGAAGTATAAGTCTCTTGATTCCCAACATTTTTCACGTTTGGAACGATTTGGTGGCTCTTTTGTTTCCGCTTTTCCAAAAAATGAGAGTCCCATATTTTAGTTTGTTGTGAATTTTTGTCTTGTTTGTTATTTAATGAAGGTAGGTAATGGCGGTAATTTTGATAATCTGTTTCTATCAAATTTTGTTTTCACTCGATTCCGGGCTTTCATTTTCACTTTTTGATGCATCATTTTACGTACTCGCTTACCTAAGAATTGCAAGTTTCGTTTCGAATATATTCCAAAGTTATACTTTTTACTCAAACTATCTATAAACGACTTATATATTATAAAAAAAATAGGAAATAATATTGAGTTTATAATTACAATAAAGCTAGTGTAATGAAAGAATGGTTTAATCCTTCTTTAAGGTTCTTTGTTTTTCAGCATTCTTAACAACCTTCTCATCAACAAACAAACCTTTCTTTCTTCTAATAGCATTCATATATTTTCTAGCTATATTCTCTCTTTCCGCAAATTCACCTAAAGCTTCCAATTCTTCTTCAGTAGTTGGAACCCAGAATGGATCTTCATCAATCATCTCAAATCCGCTGAAGACCAATTGAGGTAGAGCTGCACCCGAAGTCTTCTTTCTGATATCTTCACTGAAACCGAATGCCTCAACAACTGGAATTTTCGCAGTAACTGTAAAAAAAGGTGTCCCTTCCTTCATTTCTTCGCCAACTACAACACCCCTTATTCTTTGAACAACAGCATAAACTTTACCCAGAACATCTGAAGAAGCTTGAATATCACAAGAGTACATTGCTAGCATTAATCTAGGTGACCAGTCTAAGAAACCTTTATGAATCAAATCTTTAGTGGCACCAATTAATCTACCAGATAAGTTTGGAACAGACGCAATTTGTTCTTCATCAGTTATAAGCTCAATTGATTTAACGAACACAGATAGACCTTGGGTAGGTTCCGAAACTAATGGGCCTTGGAAAGTAGCAAGTTGAAAACCATTAAATATGCTTTCTTCGTACGCAAATCTAGATGCTTGGGCCTTTTGAGAACTTGAAAAGATTCTTCTAATGGATTGCTCAGTGGAATCAAATAAAATATTAGGGCCAACTCTCTTACTACCAAATGCTGCTATTCGCTCAACTAAGTTATTCTGAGTCCAATCAATATTCTCTTTAGCTTTAAACTCTGAAGTACTTGATTTGAAAGCTTCTTCAAGCTTGGCTTTAAAGTCGTCAACAGTGAGGATAGTACCAGTAACAATTTCCTCATCGCCATTTTCTTCTTCTGCTTCTTCTTCTGCTTTTTCTTCTTCTAAAGTACTATCACTTCTTGTGATACTAGAAATAGTGGCAACATTTTCTAATAAAAATTCCGTGACTTTTTCAGGTAATGGCCTTGTCTCTAATGTAATAGAATATTTATCTAACTTAATATTTATATTACCCCTACCCAGCTCGATATCTTTTGGTGGATTCATATCAACAGCAACAATAGTCTCTCTATATGGAATTTCGGGATTAGATGAAGTAATTTCAATACCAGCAAATCTCTCTTTTAAATCTTTCAAACATCTTTCTAAGTGCAATTCACCAGCTGTAGCTAAAATATGTTCACCAGTATCTTGAATATAAACTTGAACACAAGGATCAGCTTGGTTTAACAATTGTAATCCCCGTTCCAATCTATCCATATGGGTTGGATTAACTGGTTCCAAAGCCACTTTTACAATTGGAGGGATATTTAAGTTAATACCAGCTAAATTAACGCCCAAAACGTTAGGTGAGATCAAAGTACCAGTTTTTAGAATTTTGCCATCTAAACCACCTATACCAACAATAACACCAGCAGGGGCAGCCTCTAGCGAAATCAACTCTCTACCCATTAGTAAGTACAAGCTCTTAATTGTAACTTTTTTAATATGCTTATTTGGATGTTTCGGATCAAATTTTGGTTCTAAAACGGCTAATTCTTGACCAACAGAAATAGTTCCACTATATACTCTAGCAAATCCAATTAAAACTTCGTTCTTAACTTCAACTATATCGTCGTCGTCGTCGTTGTCGTCTTCATAGTCAAACTGAAGTTCATTGTTAGTTGAAGATGTAACGACTGCAAACTCGTCTTGTGTTTCTTTCTTATTGTATTCTTCTAATTTTCTTGCTGCATCTGCTGCTTTAGCCGCTCTTAATCTTGCTTCTCTACCTTTTTCAATTAATTCTTCTCCCGATATCTGTTGTCTTTGATTATTTGGTAATTCGTCTTCTGGAATGGAAATAATTTTAGAAACATAAGATGAAACCAAGCCATCTTTATTACAATCTATCATGTCTTGCTTTAATTGCTCATCTATAAGCTCAACACTCGGGGTTGGATCTAAAATATGTGGAATTCTTTGTTTTTGTGATTCTAGCGGAGATGGTAGTTTGTCTATAACAGTCAACAAAACAGAAGTAGAAACAGGTAGCCATTGAGCCATGATTGTATTGATTAACTGTTTTGTATCTTTGGATCTTAAATCTCTAGGTAAAATTTTAATTGATAATGATTTAACAATTTTTTCTAATTTTTCTTGATCTCTATTTATGTAAGCTGAATCATAGATATGCCAAATGCTATCCAAGACAAAACTAACAAATAATGGTTTTAAATTTCTTCCTCTTAAATTTTTTGAAGTTATAACCTTCTTAGTCTTTGGGTCTAAATAAAAATCACCCCACAAACATTTTTGTAATTTCTCTCTTTGAATACCTAGTTTCTTTTCATAAATGACTGAAAACTGAGCAATATTAAAACCCCAACCATCAATTGCTGAAGCAAAAATAACATTATTTTTTTCCGGGGAGAAATAAATATCTTCATCATCTTTTTCGACAAATTCTTCAACTTCACCTTTTTCTAATCTTTCTCTCCATAACAAGTCATCTTGCATTCTTTGACCTGCAAAAAAACTTCCAATAACAGAATTAACTTGTTCAATCACTTTATTCAAATGAGAATATGCTTCTGCTGAAGTCATTTGTAATTCTAAAATTAGTCTATCAATTTTATTTAAAACTAAAATTGGTTTTAATTTATCAACCCAAGCCTGTCTTAAAACAGTAATTGTTTGAGAACATACACCTTCAACAACATCAACTAGAACAATGGCACCATCACATAATCTTGAAGCAGTGCTGACTTCGGAAGAGAAATCGATATGTCCAGGAGAATCAATCAAATTAATCAAGTGCTCTTTGATTGTATCTTCTTTATCATCAGGACCACTCTTTTTAATTGTTTTAAAATATAAAGAAATGGCAGACGATTCCATGGTAATACCTCTTAATTGCTCATCTTCTCTGGAATCTAAATAACGGACCTTTCCTGCCATTCTCTGTGAGATGATACCATTTGTAGCAAGCAACGAATCTGATAGTGAAGTTTTACCATGATCAACATGTGCTAAGATACAAATGTTTCTGATATATGTTGGATTGCCTTGCAATCTCTCTATGTCTTTTGCTGATAAACGCATCTTAATTTATTGGTTGATTAAAGTGTACATTACAGTCTGATTAGCCAATTGTAAAGTTGTTTAGTCATCTCTTGAAGTGAAACAAAAATTTTAAAATATGTTCTCACCGAGCCTTTTGCCAGTTTTGGCACAACTTCACTATAAGTTACAACCATGACCGGAATGAAATTTCTTAGATGTGTCATTAAGTTTAAAATTTACTAAGAAAAAATACTTAATAACCTTAATTAATTCTCTAACATGGTTATCCGGAATTATTGCAAAGCATTTCAGTTTTAGCATATCAAAGACAGTATTTTTGTGATAACAAGATTGACCTTAACGCTAACTAAAATAATCATTGTTTCCCACAAAGCAAACTGAATTTTATAAACTACTTCATTATTCATTGATATTTAATTTCATTAAAGTTATAGTATACACAAGAATATTATATGGTACAGAGCATCAAACTAGGAGTTAAAGTATAGAGAAAAGCATAGAGCTTGAAGACAAGTATATACGAACCAACTATATCAGATCGTTATCTCTTCTTTCTTGTTGCATTAGAGGAACCTCCTTCACTATCAACATCATCTACATCATCATCTAAGGACATCGATGTATTCAGACCCAATGAGCCTTCACCTTTTTGTCTCTTCAGGTGTCTAACATAAGTGGAAGAGCTCAGAGAGAATATACGATCCTCATCCGTGAAGTGTATTTTTCTGTTTCTTGAAGCCGATGAAGAAGATGATTTCATGAAACTGTCAAATCCCTTGATTAGATTTCCATGGTTGGAGCCATCTGATAGGTATTTTGTTTCTTTGTTAAATATATCTTCCTCTAATCTGGACACCTGTTGGTCGTATTCTTTCTTCTTATTGATAGCTTCTTTAAGTTGCTTTTTGAGCTTTTCGTATTCAGCTTTCTTGTCTGGTTCAATTTCTGACATAGTAAACTAATATGAGAAGTTTTAAAATAGATATAGTTATATGTGTAAGTAATCGGTAAATAGCCTGTCGTTCAAAACAAACACTAATCTCGATTTGAAGTTTACGCAAAAGCAAAATTTCAGCGAACCTCCAAGAAAACAACTTCAACAACAAAAACACATTGCAAATAACTGTTTCTTAATCAACTTCATCAACCCACATTAACGCAACATTTTATACATTGGCCTACCACAATGGAATTTGATTTCCCATCGGTAATTATTGACTTAAATTCCAGCTCTACAAAGGCTGGGTTATCCACATTCGACACGCCTTCAATTTCTTTACCTTCAATTTACTCTAGACAATCTTCAGAGCAAGGTGATTACGTTTTCGGTGATGACATAGACTTGCACCCAACAAATGAAATCTTTACTATGTTTAGTGAAGGTTCTGTTTATAATTGGCATGCCATGTCTCATTACTGGAAATATATTTATTCAAAACTAAATGTTCAGGATACTTCTGAAGTACCTTTGATCATTACTGAAAATGCGTGGAACACAAAGAGAAATAGAGTTAAAGCCGTTCAAGTTGCTTTTGAAGAATTAGAAGTTCCTGTCTTTTCTATTTTGAAAAGACAGATATGTACTACTTATTCTGTTTCAAAGCCAACAGCCGTTATTGTTGTCGATATTGATGATGATCTAGTTAGCGTTACTCCCGTTAGTAACGGTAAAATTTTAAATAAAGGTGTTATGCGTACTAAGTTTGGTGGGGATTTCTTAAGTTTATTTTCTTTAAATTACATTCAATCGAAATTTCCAGGTTCCGATATCGATAAGGCACTGCTTCCAAGACCTTTCCAAACAGTTAACGGTATGAGTGATTCATTCAAAAGATATCAGATTTCAACAACCTTAAGAGATTTTAAAGAATCCATATTAAGTACAACTTTACTGAAAATTGATCCCTATCAAACTGAGTTGCCTCCGGAACAACAGATGTATTTATCACATGGATCAATTTCTCAATTAGAGTATAAAAGCTATGAATTGCCAAATAAAACAACAATAAAAGATATTGGAATCGATCAATACAAATTATCAGATCCATTATTTAGACCATTTGAATATTCAAAGACGTTACCACAAAACTTAAATTTACCTCAAGATTCTGAAGGTATAGCAAGTTTAATTTTCTCATCAATGAAAGCATTAGGTGGGTCTGGTGATTTGTACCTCAAACTATTGAGTAATATAGTATTAACTGGTTCATCAACAAATATTCCAAATATTGAGCAAAGAGTAATTCAAGATCTAAGAATGTATATTCAAGATTATACAATTTCAACGTATCTCTCTCCTGACTCAATCGACAGAAATAATGATGTTTGGATTGGTGCTAACATCTTAGCTAGTTCTTCTGTTGGCGATTTTGACCACTTGTTCATGTCTAAAGAAGAGTATAATGAAAATGGTGAAGATTATGCTTTAGAAAAGTTTAAGTAAGTGTATACTATTGTTTTAGATTAAATTTTGTTTTTGTTTTTGTTTCTTGTTGAAGATTTAGCTTGATTGTTAATTTTTCTACTTCTCTTACCTTTTTTTCTTTTTAGTTTAGTTTAGTTTAGTTTCATTATATTTGTACAGTTTAAATTTTGTTTCCATATGACTTTGCTCTCTTATGATTTCCCTAGGCTCCTGCAAATTTTTTCTTTAAAGTACATATTCAACACTTGCTCCCTGAAGAAGATTTAAAGCAAGCAAGTTATTTATCCAAAAAAAATTTATTGGCAGCATAATTGATAAGAAATTTGAAAGATGGCGGAAATGTGTAAATTTTTCCAAAACCCTGATCATTTATCTACCATTTATATCGAGAAGAGCATGATTAGTACTTTCAACGGAATTGCTACAAAGATAATCACAAAATATCTTAAAGATCACGAAAATTTGTTGTTTAGATAATATGGAACTATATTAAGTGATATTGGGTTAGATATCAAAAAAAGGTGGGATCTATTCCAAAATCTAGAATATGTAGAAAATTTAAATAAAATCTATCATTACAGAGACAAGAATAAATTTTGAGAGATTAATATAAGAAAAGTCAAGAAATGGTCTTAGAAAATTAAATTTTAATGAGAATAGCATGAGTAGAACAACAAAGTATGAATCATTGTAAAAAATCACTAGATTCTAATTTCAAGTCAGACGCCTTTTTCTTAATTACTTTAGATTATGAAGCTGTTATTTTATTCCAACGTGATTCCAAGATGATTGTGAATTCGTAAAATATTTAGGCACAAAATTGTTAAATGGAACTTAAGTAAAGATATAAAATATTATGGAAGCATGAAAATTACTAGAATAAGTTTTGTGAGGCTTTTGTAGTTGATGGAACCCATATCTCACTATCCACACCTTTCTAGAGATTTAATTCCGTTACAGAGGTACAAACCCTACAATCATACCATGCAGATGATAGTCAAATATGCCTTGGATATACCCTGTTGTAGTAGAATCTTATTATTAGCAACAGGCAAGCATGTCAAACTTTGGATCATTGGTTAGGCAAATTTCCTATAATCAGTTGAACTTAAGTTGTATTTAAGTGCTTATTTCCTTTTATTATTTTGGTGTTAGGAGTAAAACAAAATTCTTTATCAATTAACCAGTCAAATGAACCAAATTACAAATTACAAATATTATCTACAAATATTATCATGTCTGAAACTATGAAAGCATTTTTTTTAGATAAGCGCAATGTAAAGTTTCAAGATATTGAAAAAACTAATATCTTAAATCCTACTGATGTTTTAGGTAAAGTTGTCAGAAATACGATCTTAAAGGTGAAGTTTATCTAATTCCATTAATTAAACATCATTTCAACTTAAGTAAAATTGGGAAGACGTATTACATTTTTAAGAAAGCTAATGAAATTGACGCCCTTAAAGTTTCTCTTAGTCCTGATGATGAGTAGTGAAGCTCAGAACATAATTATTTAATCCAATGATTTCTTTAAACTTGAATTTATTTTATACATGTTAATGCTTTTTTGGTAAAATTATACTTTTAAATATTACTTGAATTTGAACTTTTCTTTTAGAACAACGATATTTTAAGTAGAGCGATTCCATTTCTTATCCCATAATTAAGTTCTTGCTGATTAAATAAATATGAGCTGATTCTCTAAATATCTAACATTTTAACATTAATAATTAAGCAAATGCCCAACTTTTAGTTAATCAAAAGATAAGCAATATCTCGTCTAAAAGAAGTGAATGAAATGGGAAAATATTCCTTTTTTTACTTTATACTCAATATTCATTATCAGGCATAGACATTGTATAGCACAATACAAAATATCATACAAATAGGTTGAACCATAAAAATTTCAAAAATCATTCAAATTATAATATTTGAAATAAATAAATTGCAATGAATAAGAGAATAGTGTTAAGAACAAAGAAGGAGACTGAATATACTTGAACTAACAGAAAACTTAAAACCTAGATCAGAATCTGGGCGGCTTTCAAATTACGTAAACAGACAGAGCTATGAAATGAAAATAAAACTTTGAAAATTGGTTCACTTGCCCTTGCAATTATAATTCATAGAACTTGGACAGTTAATAGACGAAAGTCACAATAATACACAC
Organism: Ambrosiozyma ambrosiae; assembly: GCA_003705185.2. NCBI lineage: Eukaryota > Fungi > Ascomycota > Pichiomycetes > Pichiales > Pichiaceae > Ambrosiozyma > Ambrosiozyma ambrosiae. The sequence goes on from PPHU02000010.1 coordinate 65,331, forward strand.
AGAATTAAATATGGGTAAGATCTCTCAACCATCGTCCCAAATTAAGTTGACAAATGTTTCTTTAGTTCGTATGAAGAAAGGTAAAAAGAGATTTGAAGTTGCATGCTATCAAAATAAAGTTCAGGATTATAGATCAGGAGTTGAGAAAGACATTGATGAAGTTTTACAAATTCATCAAGTTTTTTTGAACACTTCAAAAGGTCAAGTTGCACCATCTGAAGACTTGAGGAAAAGTTTCGGTACTACCGATGTTGACACTATTATTTTAGAAATTTTAAAGAAAGGAGAAGTTCAATTAAGTGAAAAGGAAAGATCTCAACAGAATGAAAAATCACATAACGAAATTTTAACCATCATTTCAACAAAGTGCGTTAATCCAAAAACCAAGAAAAGATATCCTCCCACTATGATTGATAAGGCATTGAAAGAATTGAAGTTTAATATGATTAATGCTAAGAATACTAAAACGAAAGCATTAGAAGCTATTCGATTGTTGGTTGAAAAGCAAATTATCCCAATTTCTAGAGCACAAATGAAATTGAGAATATCTTTACAGAATAAAGATTATACTAAAAACAAAGAAAGACTTGACAAGTTAATAGGTACCATTCAAAATGAAGAGAAGATTGAAAGTGAACTTGAGATCGTTTGCTTAATTGAGCCTGAATCATATAAAGAATTAAATCAATTGATTCAGTCTTTGAAAGGATCTATTGAAGTTTTAGATATGGCTGTTGTTGAACAGCAAGGTGATCGTTTATAGATTTTCTTTTTTTTCTATTTTTCTTGAACTTTTCTAGTCCATTCCTTTTTCTTTATATTTCGTCTGATACCTTTGATTTTTATTATTAGATTTAGATTTTTTTAATTTATTCTCATAAAATTTGATTCATAGTATATGCAAATCAAAATTACCACAATTACCTTTACTGTTTTCATAGAATGAACAGGTTATTGGTAGAAATGAATTAACTAAAATAACCACAAAATTCGCTATGGTCGTTTCACTAAGAAGTACATACTCTTTAGCACCATCAACTTCTCTAGTTATAGAATTTTTAAACATAAAATTAAATTTACTCTTCAATAGATAGAGAGCTCAGTATCTCTATCTTCAAATTATTATGGCGTCTGGAGAGAATATGAATCAATAATCAGTCAATATAAAGAGATTATTTTAGCAGTTCGATTAATAATTACAGCCCAACTTGGGTTAATCACATGAATCAGTCACATGACCAAAGCTTTCTGAGTTGTGCCGTCAGTTGAAAAAATTGTACAATTTACAATCCATCAATCAGTCATAACATATCTACCGCTCTAAAGTTTTCGATTTAAACATCCTATTATTGAGATTCAATTGGTGCTGATATACACACTAGAAAGATTTAATAAACTTAACATATACTTTTAGCCTTTTTTTCACCAAAAATAGTTTATGATTAGTTTATTAAAAGTATCAATCATCAATACTACTAAACGAAGCTCAATCATTTTTAGAACAATGTCTACAGAACCAACAACTACACCAGTCTCAGCAGCTAAGATTGAAGCCCATGCTGTTAATAAGGGCCACTCAATGAAGAATAAGAAGGAACAATTCAATTTAAAAGTTCCAAAAGGTACCAAAGATTGGGCTGACAAAGACATGATTATTAGAGAAGCCATTTTTGGCAAGCTCACAAGCCTATTTAAATCACATGGTGGTGTTACCATCGATACACCAGTTTTTGAATTACGTGAAATTTTATCTGGTAAATATGGTGAAGATTCCAAATTAATTTATAATTTAGAAGATCAAGGTGGTGAATTAACTTCATTAAGATACGATTTAACCGTTCCATTTGCAAGATTTGTTGCGATGAATGGTATTTCAAACATCAAAAGATATCATATTGCCAAGGTTTATAGAAGAGATCAACCTGCTATGACTAAAGGCAGAATGAGAGAATTTTATCAATGTGATTTCGATATTGCTGGTAGTTACGATACAATGGTCCCAGATGCTGAAATTATGAATATTCTAGTTTCTGGTCTGACTAGATTAGGTATAGCCGATTTCAAAATCAAATTGAATCATAGAAAGATTTTGGATGGTATTTTCCAGGTTTGTGGCGTTGAAGATGAGGACGTTAGAAAAATTTCATCTGCTGTGGATAAATTGGACAAATCTCCTTGGTCTGCAGTTAAGAAAGAAATGGTTGAAGAAAAGAACCAATCTGAGGAAGTTGCTGATAAAATTTGGGAATTTGTTCAAATTAAAGGAGATATTAGAGGTGTTTTATCTACTCTAAAATCAAGTGAATTATTGATGTCTAATGAATCAGCAAAAATTGGTATTACTGAAGTTGAAACAATGGCTGGTTACTTGGAAGCTTTTGGTGTTGACAAATTCATCTCTTTTGATATGTCATTAGCGAGAGGTTTGGATTATTACACAGGTGTTATTTATGAAGCCGTCACTGAACAATCTGCCCCACCAGTAGATGCAGCTGAAAAGAAGGCTAAATCTAAAAATAAAGATGAAGATGCTTCAGATTATGTTGGTGTTGGTTCTATTGCTGCGGGTGGTAGATATGATGGATTAGTTGGCATGTTCTTAGGTACCAATTCTAAAGGTAAAAAAGCCCCTTCTATTCCATGTGTTGGTGTTTCATTTGGTGTTGAAAGAATTTTCTCATTGATTAAACAAAGACAAAAATTAGCTGAAAAGATCAGACCTACTTCTACACAGGTTTATATTATGGCTTTTGGTGGTGGACAAGGATGGGATGGATTTTTAAAAGAAAGAATGACTGTTGCATCTAAATTATGGGCAGCTGGTATCGAATGTGAATATTTATACAAGGCCAAGGCCAATCCAAGAAAACAATTTGAAGCGTCAGAGAAGTCCGGATGCCCAATTGCTGTTATTTTGGGTAAGGAAGAATACCCAGAAGGTAAGATTAGAGTTAAGATGTTAGGTACTGGCAAAGAAAATGATGACGGTGAACTAATTGATATTATTGATTTGGTTCCATTTGTTCAGGAGAAATTGGAATCACTGAAGATTGATGGTATGGATGATGTCTCTAGATTACTGAGCGGTTTATAATTAATCAATATTTTTTTCTCATATATAGCTTATAGTAGTCGTATTCTATTATTTAGTATTTACTGAGTTTCTAGTAGCTATATGTAATACTAAATCTAAAGTCTAATTGTTCCAAGTTTCTTTAAAAATAGCTGTATTGTTTTGGATTCCATCTTCTGAAGCTGTCTCTGATAAAGATTAGTATTAAACTAGGCAATGGGATATAATATTTAGATACAAATATCTGGTAAATAGGTATTCAGCCTGTAATACTTCAAAAAGATTTAAAATGGATGAAATCAAGTGATATCTGAGACAAACACCAGAATTAGCTACGTTTTCTCGTGCGGTTGGGTATTTCTTCTCGTGTTCTTAAACATACCCATGCGGATGATGTCTCATAGAGCTTGGATATTTTAGGGTAGCATTCTTTAGATTAACACCAATAACTAACTAATCATACTAGACATGACAATCTTGTAATATCACTTCCAGTAAAACGCAATGGTAAATCAAATCCCAAACACCAAAACGGGAACTCGCTCTGCCAAAAAAGCCTTTTTCGTGAAACGAATTTGACCGAGTGGGACTCAATCAAAAACAAATCAACAAACAGAACAACTAACTGTTCACAGTTAATACTTTTCTGCCCCTGCTCATCACAACAACCGAGAATTTGGACTGCATACTCCCCTCCTTTTGACAAATTACTTAAATCCCATAGGCCTAGCCACAACAAACAATCACAAGCTGCGTCTATCGTAATTGAGTCCAGCCTGAACTTTCCTGTACCGATCTTTACTTACCACAATAACTCACAACAACCTACAACAATTTACAACAATCCTACTGCCATAACAGTCTTTCCTTCTGTCCTGTTCTTCTAAATTCTTTGCTGATTCCTTGATTCCTGTTCCCAGATTTGTTTTTAGCTTTTTGTTGCAATTATTTGTTTTTATAAATTGAAGTCAGCAAGAGCATCTTATATACCCACACAGCCTTCTCTCCTATAATTTCATTGGTGATTATTCTAGAATTGTACTTACTATATAATATACCCTTTACATAAATGAGTGCCACCAGTCATAATTTCATCAACAAATCTAGAAAAAGATCTGCCATGGATTTCCAATTCTATGAGTGTATAGGCGAGGGTTCGTATTCGAAAGTCTATAAAGCTTTATCAATACATAACCATAGAACGTATGCAGTCAAAATATTGTCAAAATCACATATACAAAGAGAAAATAAACGAAAATATGTGAATATTGAAAAAGACACATTGAATATATTGGGTAAGCATCCGGGTATAGTTACTCTGTATTATACCTTCCAAGACGAGAAGTCATTATATTTTGTTATTGATTTTGCCAAAAACGGTGAATTATTATCTTTAATTAGAAAATTTGGCTCATTATCAGAAAATTTAACTAAATATTACATGACTCAATTAATTGATGCTTTGAACTTCATTCATTCTAAGGGTATAATACATAGGGACTTAAAGCCAGAAAATATTCTTTTAAATCATGACTGGAAACTAATGATTACTGATTTTGGTGCTGCTAAAATCTTGAATGAAGAAGAATTACGAGAACTAAAACAAGATCGTCAAATTGGTGCTAATACTGAAAGTGGTGAGTCTTCAAGTAGCTCAACTAGAACTGGGTCATTTGTTGGTACTGCTGAATATGTGTCTCCCGAATTGTTAAAATATAATATGTGTGGATTTGAATGCGACCTTTGGGCACTGGGTTGTATCCTCTATCAACTAATTGTTGGTAAACCTCCTTTTAAAGGTGCCACTGAATATTTGACATTTGAAAAAATTATTGCTTTGGATTATAGATTTCCCGATTATTTCATTTCTGCTCAAATTAAAGATATTATTACAAATCTATTAATATTGATACCTGAGAATAGATATAAAATTAGAGACTTAAAGAATCATCCTTGGTTAGGTACTGTGAATTGGGATAATAAGGAATCAATTTGGAAATCGAAACCTCCCAAGTTAGAACCATACAATCCAAGACTTTATTTAGTGCAACAAGGCAGAGCACCATCAAATTCAACTATAATATCTAATACTTTAACTGCTCCAGCAGTGGTAACCAACCCAAGTTCACAAAATTATGTTGGATCTGGTGGTAAAATGACTAGTAAGATGTCCTCGATGCCCCAATCAGTTTTGAAGAGGCAAATTATAAATGCACAGAATAACCCTCAACTGATGAATAAAGTATTGAGTAACAGATTAGCTGAAAAGAACAAAGAGATTAAAGATCATTTAATTAAATCCCAGATTGGTACCAATTCTGCAGTGGCTGCGGCTTCAAAAGTTGGACAAACTAAAGAGCAGCAACAACCGCAAATGAATCGCCAACAGATACAACAACATTTACCATCTTCACTTCAACGTCATAATAAAGCCATATCTCAACAATCTTCAGAATTTCATCAACGACAAAGTCCACCGGTCTCTGCTCCTGATAGGTTGATTCCACATTCGTCATCGCCAACTAAAAAGTTTGTTTTGCCTGTGTCATCTAGTGTCCCATGTAATGAAATCGGAAGTAACAGCATTAATGGACTTGAAAGAATGAGCACCAATAATACTATATTAACTGTTGGAAGTACCGATAGTGTTTTGAAAAATAAAACTCCAAGAAGAGATAGCTTACAATTTGTTTCACCTGATAGTTCTTCTTTGTCTCATCCATCAGTAAGAGAAAATTCAACTAGTGGTAACTTTCTACAAGAAGCCCTAGGTAACTTTGATAATTTGAACTTGAAAACTGTTTCCAGTTTTCAACAACAACAACAACAACAACAACAACAACAACAACTGAAAGATAAGAAAGTACCTTCATCCGCTCCACAGCTCACCCATACATTAGATAAGCAGTTAAATAATGCTGTTAAAACTCCACCAATTACCTCTTCATCCCATTTTGGTACTATTTCATCACCAAGACCAGCATACCAAAGAAGTGCTACTGCCATTGCTTCTAGCTCACCAAAACAACAAACAAGAAGAGTAGCATCAGCAACATCATTTGCCGAAGTTAAAAAGAATGCACCTTCAATGCACGAGATTTTAGGTATTCCAAGACCCAATGCTCAAGCTGTTAGTGCTGCTGGGGCCGTTGGTAATATGATCTCGCATAGAAAAGCAATGCAATCACAGAAACAAATTTCAAGTTTACAATATCAAATTCATCAACAACAGCAAGTTATTAATCCTATCCTTCTAGATAAATTTATTCCCAAGACAATCACAAATAAGTTAATGAATAATGAATATATCTTGAAATTAGATAACGTATTTAAATCAGAACTACTACATAAGCCAAATCAATTTGTTCAACAAGGTGATGCGTTAGATGATAGTATTTTGAATCAAATAATTAATGAAAACTATCATCATTTAAATAAAGATCTGAAATCATGTGTTCTGATAATCACATCAATGGCCAGACTCTTAATTTATGAAATTAATTCAGATTTTAGATTACAATCCCCACAATCATCAACACAAATTCAAGCGTTGGACTTTTATTCTAAGATGATTGAAATAAAGTTAACAAATAAGAACGTCTCAATGTATGATTATGAATTCGATGAAGAGTTGAAAGAAGGTTATTTGATTCTAGAACTGATGAATGTGAATAAATTGATTTTCTTAAGTGCTTATAATTCAAAAACGTTAGTTAAAGGAGGAATAAATTCGAATGTCCGTGTCGGATTCACAGTCAATGACAATGTTTCTTGGATTGATGCATTGTTACGTGCTAAAGAATTATTAAAACAGAATAAATTACAACTACAGCAGCAGCAGCAACAGAATAATAACACAGTCATATCTACAAATGCACACCCCCGTTCACACACTCCAAGCAGTAACGCGACGCCATCAAACTCAACACCAACTACACCAACCAGATCATCAAACAAAGCATCAATAGCTATGTCAGCAAGCAAAAATGTTACTGGAAATTCATTGAATGGGTTAGGAATGATAAGAAGTACTAACAACAGTAAGAAATCTTCTAATGGGGCTTCATCTAATTCTGCTAATGGTAATAATTCCCATAAGAGCAAGACTCGTGCTGGAGTTGGAAATGTGAATGGAATTGAATTGAATAAGGCTACACTAGCTGCTGCTACTGCTCTAAAGTCCAATAATAGAAAAAACTAATTTTGATATTAGTTTCAATGTGGAAAATTATCTACATTTATTGTTTGTTTTTTGTATGCTGTTGCTGAGATTGTTATTATGCTTTCCCATTTTGAATTCCCTTCATTGTTCAGAGTTTGGCTCGTTGGTTTTTATTATTTTTAAATTCAGTTATGTTTTTTTTGTTAGAATTTTTTGTTTTGCTTTCTTTTGGAAATTATTTATGGATACTATTATTATAACTTTTTTAGGTTGTAAATTAGGTTAATATTATTTTTCTTCCAAAAATCTATTGAATTGTTACTTTTTCATTTTGAATGCTGGATTGAGTTTATGTTTTTTTTGTTTTCTTATATGAACGCTTTTTGCATCTGCTTTTGATTCTTTGATGTTCACTTTTCAGATTTTTGCTCCTAATTTTTAATGATTATTGCTTTCTTCTATTATCTAACCCGTTTGTTTTCTTTGTTACTTGTTTCTATGCATTCTGTCTTGATTATATTTCCTCATTCATATATTTTTTTACTTTCTGATTTAATTTAGTTCAGGCCTAAAAAAGTTTATTAAATGTGATACATTTGGTTGTTTTTCAATAAGTCGCAATAAGTAAAAAAGTATTACAAAAATTAAGTGACTCGTAACAAGAAGTAAAGAAATTCTACAAGTAACTCGTAGCAACGCAAATCTTTCATCAGTGAAAAAACATAGTATATAAATAAAAAAACATAAATAATCACTCTAATTGATTAACGAAAGCTTCAAACAACTTCTTAACATCTTTTGAGGCAGCATCAGCACTCTCTAAGACTTCATCATGAGAAGCCATACCCTCAGCTTGATCTTTAACTTCTTTGACAGATAACCCGTTCTTAAAAGAGTCTAAAGCAGAAGCGGGAGGTTCACCTAGACCTGCGTTAGTAATTAAACTTAAGCCAAAAACTTTCAAACCCGAATGTCTTGCAACAATAACTTCAGGTACAGTGGACATACCGACTGCATCACCACCAATAGATCTAATCAATCTGACTTCAGCTCTGGTTTCAAAGGTTGGTCCAGCAGCATAACAATAAACACCTTCATAAATGTTTCTTGTTAGTTTCAAGTTTTCTTTTGCAATTTGTATGAACTTCAATCTCAGATCAAAATCATAAGCATCTGATAATGGTTGAAATCTAGGACCAAACTTAGATAAATTACCACCTCTTAAAGGATGATAACCTGCTAATCCGGGTAAATTCAAATGATCATTGATAATCATCAAATCACCTGGTCTGTAAGCCGAGTTCATACCACCAGCAGCATTCGTAACTAATAAGTACTCAACATTCATTAACGAAGCAACTCTAACTGGAAAAGTAGCTTCTTTGAAATTATAACCTTCATAGAAGTGTAGTCTACCGACCATACACACGACAGGAACTTTATTATCACCAATTAAACCAAATAATAGAGAACCATCATGACCTGGAACAGTCGATGTTTCAAAACCTGGGATTTGTGAGTAAGGGATTTTAACTGTATCTCCTTTTAATATTTCAGAAATACCACCTAAACCTGAACCACAAATTATTAACGCTTTTGGTTTTAGTAAAGATTTATTGCTAGATGATGATTTTAAAGTAAGTTCGATTGTCGACTTAGCTAGCTCTAACTGTTTATAATATTTTTTTTCCTCTGGTTTATATTCTGGCATACTTGGTGCTAATTAGGCGAGACTTGCAAAGAAAGAGAAGGTAATAACATTTGGAACAAAAGGTGTGCTGATTGAATTGTAGATAAGGAATTGAAAGAAAGACTTGTCCGTCGGCGTCAGAGATGTTATGTGGCGCAATATGAATTACTGACATGTGGCGCATAATGTATTTGGCTCGACAACTTGACAACGACAGTTCAACGGAGAAGAGTCAAGCAAGACAGCTGGTACCAGAGAATTCGAAAAAGAATATATATTCACAAACATTACATTGAAAAAAAGTCATATTCCATTAGTCCAAGAACTTTCACAGAACTATAATGAACAACCAGCAGATGGATATCTCAGAGTCAGCCTTGTCCAAATTTTCCCTACAGTCCAACGGCCAGGAAGCTTATGATACTTCCACAAACGATGTCTCCATGGTAGACTTACAAAGAGAATCAGAAATATCTAATCACTACGACTCCAGGAACAATAGTGCTCAATTTATAGAAAATGTGGCCACTGAAAGTGGTAGTACTCTAGATCAGCAATATGGTACTGCAGAATCTGCAAACGCTTTACTTAAATCTGCCTCTAATTCTGGTAGAAGATCTACCATTATATTAACTGAGGACATAGGCACTAGTAAAATCAAAAATGATTCTATGATGATTGATGATGAAAATGATATTGGTCAAGATCCCACTTATCAAGAACCATCAAAGATGGCTCAACAGCAGCAGTCAGTTTTACAGCCTATAGGCCAACCATCGCAATCGAAAGCACAATCACAATCACAATCACAACTGCAGCAACAACAAATGACTTCCCCTCCTCAAAATCCACAAGCACCACCTCAGGCAGTCTTAGTTCCAACTGTTTTCAAATGGACCGAAGGTGGTTCTAAAGTTTTTGTTATGGGTACTTTCACAGGTTGGAGAAAAATGATTGCTTTAAATGGTCCTTCTCAAAAAGATGGTTCTTTTTCTGTTCAAATAGCTTTACCTCAAGGCACCCATAGATTTAAGTTTGTTGTTGATAATGAAGTTCGTATATCTGGTTTTATTCCAACTGCCACGGATACCTCTGGTCATTTCGTTAATTATCTAGAAGTTATAGCTAATGAACATGATAGCCAATACTCTTCATTGAATCAACAACAGTCCAAATCGAAAGTTTCATTAAGGGCATTTGATTCCAAATTAGGTTTAACTAAGGATGATGATGATATGGGCGATGGTTACACAAGATATCACGACGACGAAGAAGCTCCACCTCAGCAGAGAGAAGAGTACATCACGTCGATTCCACCTATATTTACTGACCCTAAAGTTATGGAAGAATATTATGTTACTTTAGACAATAATCAGAGAGCTGGAAATCATAATCAACAATGGCTGATTCCCCCTCAATTACCTCCTCATTTAGAAAGTGTTATTTTGAACAGTTACAACCATTCTGATAAAGATAATACCTCTGGTGCTTTAAGTATACCTAATCATGTTGTTTTGAATCATTTAGCTACTACCAGTATTAAACACAATACGTTGGCTGTTGCTTCTGTGGTTAGATATAAGAGGAAGTATGTAACTCAAATATTGTACGCCCCATTACAGTAACCGTACTTTCATGTTTTTGAGATCTCGTTTTTTATCGAATCAGTTTTTTTTTTATTTGATACTATAATTTGTGTTTCCTTGTGGCTTATAGTTTACTGCTCTTCTCTGTATACTTTAATTAATGAAATGAATTTAAAATATTCCTTAACAGGGATCAGCCGCACGCGCTCTGTTTACCTTTTGTTGCGCCCTTTTTGAATTTGATGTTTTGGCTTATGATTTGATCAATAGTAGCTTATTTCTTTAGATTTCTTAGTTTCTTCTCTTTCCCATTATTTAGCAATTTATCATCTTTTTTACTATTGGCTAAATCAATTACAAGTATGTCAAAAGAGTCATCTATCTCGGTGGCTGTCAGAATACGGCCATTCACTGAAACTGAGTCAACTCAATTGATCAACCAAGCTGATTCAACTAATGATAACAATATCCAACCCTCTTTACGTCACAGCAGTTCCTCAAATAAACTGCTTCGAAAGAAAGGAATTAGAAATATTTTAAATGCAGTCGATGATCGTATGCTTATTTTTGATCCTCCTGAAACTAACCCACTAGTTGCAATGGAACAAAATGCCTTTCCTAATGGGTTTGACAAACAACAGTTGCATCAACAAATGGGCATAGGAAATCATAGTTCAAGAATAAGAGAGCATAGATTTGTTTTTGATAAGTTGTTAGACATGCAATCCACCCAAGAGGAAGTCTATAACTCAACTACGAAACCAATGTTAGATTCTATCTTAGAAGGCTTTAATTCCACTGTGTTTGCTTATGGGGCTACTGGCTGCGGCAAAACCCACACTATTACTGGTAATTCAGAAGCTCCTGGAATAATATTTTTAACTATGTCTGATTTATTCTTAAAGATTGATGAATTGAAGGATAAGTTTAAAATAGAAGTTAGTTTAAGTTATTTAGAAATTTACAATGAAACAATTAGAGATTTATTGAATCCGATTGCGAACCCAAGATCATTGAATTTAAGAGAAGATTCAAATAAGAGAATTGTTGTAACTAATTTATCCACACATATTCCAACTTCTGTTGAAGATGTTATGGACATGATTGTTATTGGAAACAAAAACCGGACTGTTTCAAGTACCGCAGCAAATGCTGTTTCTTCAAGATCGCACGCCGTCTTACAAATTAATGTCGTTAAGAAACCAAAAACTATGGATTTGCAAGAACAACACACTTTTTCCACATTATCTATTATTGATTTAGCAGGATCCGAAAGAGCATCTGCTACTAAAAATAAGGGTATTAGATTATCTGAAGGTGCTAATATTAATAAATCGTTATTAGCTTTAGGAAATTGTATTAACGCTTTGTGCGATAGCACTAAAAAGCACCACGTTCCTTATAGGGATTCTAAACTAACTAGATTATTGAAATTTTCATTAGGTGGTAACTGTAAAACCGTCATGATTGTTTGCGTTTCTCCCTCTTCTAAGCATTATGATGAAACCTTGAATACTTTGAAATATGCTGATAGAGCTAAAGAAATAAAGACAAAATTGATTCGTAATCAACAGAATTTAAGTCGTCATGTTGGTTCCTATTTGAAGATGATAACTGAACAAAAGAGAGAGATTGAAGATTTAAGGGCAAGAGAAGGTCAACTAGTTAAAGTCGAAGTTGAGAAATTTATTAAAAATAGAACCAAATGCCAAAACGAGTTAATCAATTCAATTGAAGATTTGAGGAACTCATTAGAAAAAAACAGACAAATTCAAGTTTCAAAGGCTTATTTATTATCTAGAAGAAAAATGTTATTAATTCATAGATCGCAATTTGAAAGTTTCTTAACTAATCTAAACTCCTCAATAAAGTTGAATTTTGATTTGGAACATTTAGAAGCGATTGTTCCTTTTAACACCTTAATTGAATTAATTGAAAGTTATTTGAATAGATTAACCGATGAAATCAATGAGCTGGAACGACAATTTGAAGAGACTAATGAGTTGGATTTCATACTTGAAGATACTTCACAATTCATGTTGAAAAGATTAGTTGAATTGGAATCCTGGTCTGAAAAAGATACTTTAGTTTATGAAGCCTTACTTTTACATTTGAAAGACTCGCTGGGAAAAACAATTTTGATGGAATCTTCGATTATGCTAGATGAGTTCATCAAGCAAAGTGGGCTCTCATTTTTAACTGAAGCTCTATCTGAATGTTTTAATTTAATTACTAAATTGATGACTTCAAATTATGGATTAGATTTCCTAGAAATGAAATTAAAGGTTGTAGTTGGAAATTGTATTAATCGACTAGAAGAGTTGTTAAATAATGGCATTGGATTTATACAGAATCCTTATCAGTTGAATAGAATTATGTCAAATGAACCAAGTCGAAACGATCTTAGACAACAATTCCAGAACCAACAACAACAACCTCCCACACCCCCAGACGAAGAGAATCAATTATCACAAAGACCTGCCACTCTGTCTAGATTAGAGATAACTCCAAGATTACAGAAAGTTAATGGCATTAAAAGAGGTAAGCGTCTTTCTTCATCTCCCTTGGCGAGAACATCATATAAAGTTAATAAATTAACACCAGTCCATAACAACATTAAGAACAATATATTCAATAAGCCTATAAGTTTACCAAAAACCAAAAAGATGGTTCGCTGGGATGATGATATTCCATTTTCGTCTTCTCCTTCGGCAAATACAATTAATCTAAGCTTAAAAGATGATGATTTTGATATTAGTATGCAAGAAGAAATTTCAATGTCTGGTAGTCGGAAGCAATTAAACTCTCCATTACGCCGCCTCGTTATTTGTTCAGATGAGCATAATAAATCTAACGATTCATTAAGTTTTACACCAATTTCTCAAAAAAGTATTCTCTCCTCCTTAGATTCCACAGCTCAGAACAAGCAACTTATAAATGAAAATGAAAATGAAAAGGAAAATGAGATGACCAATGAAAAGGAAAATGAAATTTCTGGAGCTCAAAGTAATGATACATCATTGGATGCTGCGGAATCATTAAAAAAGTCCGAGTTTAAATTTGATCCAAAGCTATATAATATTAATTCACCAAGTGCACCTAAACCATTCAGGAATACTAATTGGAGACCAAGTAATATTCCTATTCCTTCTCCAGCTAATAAATTGACTTCAAGATCATTAAGTCCAATTAAAGGCGTTGGGTTAAGCTCACCAGGTTCTAAGTTTCAATTCAAAACACATAATAAACATGGATTGAACTTCATGTATAACAAAAGTAATACTCATAGTTACGATGATGTGTTGGAACACAAAAGAGGCAGGGAATTGTTAAAGAGGGAAATTGTTGACGGAGATGCTGACATCAATTCTGATATGGATTTAGATTTGGGTTTAAATTTGGCTTTGAACGATGAGTTACTGATTGATGAATAAATTTTACTGGTTCTGTTTTTTTTTTTTTGATATTTTGACATATATTGGTCGGGATTATTGTGTCTTCTACATTTTATTGTTAGTTTATGTATGTTTTATTGAATTGTTTCTGAAGAATTCTAGTCGGTGGGTTTTTATAGTTTTGTTTTCTTTAGTTGAATTTAGAACTGGATGTATCTTAATTTATTCTAGTTTGCTGTCTGACTATCTCTGTTATAGTCTACTATTTACTACGTTATTCCTCTTTTATGGATTATTTTTCCTGAAGTTGTTTTTATACCATATATTATGTTTTTTAATCTAAATAAATTGAGTTAAATATCAAAAAAAGATGTAATGCTTTGACTGAACCTTAAAAATACTTTTCATGTGGACTGTAAGACCCATTATCTCTGGGACTTGAAAGCGTGTTTATTTTGATCTTGCCTTCGCTTTACCGAAAACATCTCCAGATAGATCAACAGCCAACCTTCTTCTTTCCAACACATTACAGTACTCTTAATTGTGCTATATCCCCAGAAATATATTTACAGGTCATGCCGCTACTAAGTAAACAAATCATTTTTCATCCTTTAGCCTTCTTGAACATCTCAGATATCATTCAACGTACTAGCAGCCATCAAGAAAGTGTCAATTCAAGTCAACCTTTAGTTGGTATTTTGTTGGGTATATCACAAATAACAGAGGAGCAAGACTCTTTATCGATTTTAATGTCATTTGATTTGAATTCGATTGAGCCTGAGTTAATTGTAGAAAAATTGAAGTTATTAGAACAAATCTATGCACACATGAGAGTCATTGGATTTTTCCATATTTCTTCCAATCCAACTTTATCTACCTCTGATTTTCAATTTAATGATGATGAAAAGATGGTTCTTAGTTCATTTACCAAACTGTCAATTCAATTAAAACAAGCATACCCAGTTTATATCGAAGATGAATTAATCCAGCTAATCATCACATCTTCATTATCTTCATTAAACGATCAACATTTCTTACCGCTAAAAGTCTTCCCATTGCTGAATCCATCCGCTGAATACACCAATTTGGAAGTGAAAATGATTCAATCTGAAAAAGTTGCTATGAACTCAATAAATAGAGCATCACAAACAACGGCATCAACAACGGTTGAATCAGGTCAAGATATCAATTTATTCAAGCAATCGACAAACAACATTAAATTAGGTTTATTACACTTGCAGCAACATTTAGACAAAATCTTAGAATATGTTACTTCTGTTCAGAATAATGAAATATCACTATATGATAATTCAGATGATGGTTTTAAGAAATACGAATTAATTAAACAGATCAATTTAATTATCATGAAATTGAAAAGTATAAAAGCATTGGGGAAACAAAGTCAAAAAAGTCAGCAAATTTCTTTGTCCTTGGTCAATGAATCCGTCATAAAGGAAACCTTGAACTTACTGGTTGAGTTGAGCGCTTCTGATAAGTCATAATTACTGTTGGAATACAGTTTCGATTTATGATGTTAATTAACTTTTTTTGCTTTTGTAAAGTTAATTTGAGTATTATGTAATATCTAATATAAAATTATTGGTTTTAATTATTTTATTCTCATAGTCTGGGTCGGAATACTAGAATATCTAAAGGATTATTTTGAGAAAAGACTACCATAAGTGTTTTGGGGTCTGTAATACTTGATACACACAATAGTTACTCATTTCCTACTTAATGTTTAGTGGACTATAGGTAATATGTCCGAAATTGTTAAAACAAAGTGAAATGTATGATTGACACTAATAATAAACTTAAACTTACTGCTGTTAAAAAAAAGTCTTTCTTGGCTTATATCTTGTCTTAAATACCATATTGTACTATTCGCTGTATATCATGTTTCCACCAGCTTAGTTCATAAACTTATATGTAAATGACACAATGATATTAATATGTCTTGTTCTATATAAATTTGATAGTTTATCGATGATTTTCTATAGAGGATTTTTCTTAATGAGCTACATGATTTTGAAAAAAAATTATCTCTCAATGCCTATATTGTTTTTTGATATACACTACAGCTCATACAAATTGAACACTAAAAAGAATGTCTCAGCAGAACCAACGCATGTCTTGGTATATTATTTTTGATGATATTGGAAGCATCTGCTACACAGCAACCAAAACTACGAGTTCTTCTATTTATAATTACTACCCTTTCTTCCTAGCTTTCAGTTTCTTCTTCTGATATAAATTCGAAATATTATTAATACAGTTTCGTAGATGGAATTTGCATATATGGCACTATTATTGGCTTCGTAACTTTTGTGGTAGCTTAATTTACTTTTGGTTTTTTATTTTTATTTTTATTTTTATTTTTATTTTCAGTAGCAAGTAGGAATTCAATTTCACCATTTTGTGTTGATTATATCTCTGAAAAAATCATATTCGTGGTTTAACTTAAACTAAATTTTAATGCCTCTAATTTAATTAGTTCAATTCAACTAATATTCAAATTTCATTCGAGAATCCACATCAATTGAGTAAACCTAAATATGACTCCTGTAAACTACACATAATATGAAGATCAAACAATTATTTAAAATTATATAACCAAGATTTCATGCTCAGAGACATTAATATTTCTCATATAAGCTAAAGAATGTGACACGCTTGGGTACTTAAAACTTTTAATGAAAATCAACAAGCAAGTTTCAAACAAACATGTCATCGAGATTATAAAATCATTAATTAAGATGTACATTCCATGATTAATTACATAAACATATGCAAGTATTTAAATCAACGATATGAATAATTAGAAGATTTTATAATTTCAACAAACGCGATCTTTAATAA
Source organism: Ambrosiozyma ambrosiae (assembly GCA_003705185.2). Classification (NCBI taxonomy): domain Eukaryota; kingdom Fungi; phylum Ascomycota; class Pichiomycetes; order Pichiales; family Pichiaceae; genus Ambrosiozyma; species Ambrosiozyma ambrosiae. Next base: position 82,096 of record PPHU02000010.1, read on the forward strand.
TCTTGCTTTTAATCCTACTTTGAAGTCTCGATATGACTTCCTAAACTTCAATCAATAGACATTTTCGATAAAGAGAAGCACCGCCTTGAAAATATTTACCCAGTTTCAGTTTGAGCTTTTAAGTAAACAGAGCGATTAAGGAGCAAATAAAATATTTCAATAAAGAATTTCTACATTGAATTAATTGATTCAGATTATTTTTGATATATTATAACGTTAAAATTTTACTTCTTTAATTTGGCTAAATGAGTTTGACGAAAACGGCGATCAAGAAGATATTTCTCAAGAGTCTTTAGAAGAATCTCTCTATATGTAGGAAACAATAAATTACATTTAAGTATCCTTTAATAATTACAAAAAAATCTCAACACCATAAACACTTAAAAATTCTATTAAATTCTCTATTTGATGTTTATTAAATCACCAACCATATTTTTAGGCTTGGACTGTTAACATCTTGGAATGTTTACTTTATTTTCTAAGAATCCATCTTAGAAATAAAACTAAAAGTATAATCACGATTACAATATCCTGTTCAAGTAATTTAGTACACTTACGTCAGCAAATATATTCCATATTAGGAAAGAAGTATGCACTAAAATCCGGTTTAATTATGTTTCTTTAATTTAGCTTGATTGTCAGGTAGCTTTCTCTCTAAATGACTAGTTAATGTTTACATTTCAAAAAGTTCACTATGGTTACTAGATTATTGTTGATAAAAGAAAAACTACATTTTTAATGAAACAAAAGTAGATATATATATATATAATTCTATATACAGTAAATTTAATTATAAGGATCATTAATCTTAAATTATCTATTCTTTCAGCAAACACGCTTACTTGTAGAGCCTCTCCTCCCAAAAATAGGCTAAACGCGCTTCCAAAAAATTATGCGCGGCGTGTTTGTTTACGAACTAAATAGACGCCTCCTTTAGCGGACTAGCTGAAAATCTCCTAAATAGGTTAAACCCATTCTGAGTTGTTCTTTTTCTTTACTATTGAGTGTGTTGCCCTTTTTTTTGTCCTTTTTTCTTTAGTTGTTTTATTCTACTACTTTTCTTAGTCCTACTAAAGTGACAATTCAATTACTTTGAACAACTTTCATTATTACTGTTACTGTTATAACTGCTCAAGCGAAGTCAAAACAACAACAACAACAACAACAACAACAGCAATAACAACAACTTTGACGAGCAGCAAAAGTCCGACTTGATCCAACTTTTTACGTTCCTTACTCATACATATCACTAAATATACACTCTTTAATTCAATAAAACACAATTCCAATCTTCCAACAAATACTTATACTTCATTCAATATGAAATCAATAAAAAACAAATATTATAATGGCATACTGTGGTTATCAGCAACTCTAATTTTCCAACAACAAGTTATGGCTACCCCAACTGAAGGTTTCCCATTAGATGAACAGCTACCCAATGTTGCCAGAGTCGGAGAAGCATATTCTTTCACTATCAATCAACAAACTTATACTTCAGATTCTGATATTACATATTCAGCAGACAATTTACCGTCTTGGTTGAAATTTGATTCCTCTTCCTTGACTTTTTCAGGTACTCCTGAAAGTTCAGACATCACTAATGATCTGAATTTTCAATTAATAGGTAAAGACTCTTCAGGTTCGTTAAATAATACTTATAAATTTATTGTCTCCTCAAGTCCGGGTCCTGAAGTTGCTGACAATGTTATTAACGGGCAACTGTCCTCGTTGGGTTTTACTGATGGTAATGGTGGTCTTGTCGTATCACCGAATGCTGAATTCAATATTAAGTTCAATTCTTCAACTTTTGAATTACGTTCTGGTTCAGGAAACAGTTCCAAAATCATTTATTATGGTAGATTTGCAAACAGAACTTCTTTACCAGCTTGGTGTACTTTTAATGCGGATGATTTATCATTTAGTGGTACTGCACCAACAATCAATTCGGATATTGCACCATCTCAAAAGTTTGAATTAATGCTAATTGCAACTGATTATGAAGGTTACACTGGTGCGTACGCTAACTTTCAAATTGTTGTTGGTGGCCATGAACTAGCAACTAATTTAACCACTCCAGTCATTGTCAATGGAACTGCTGGCGATTCTTTTACTGTTGATATTCCTTTAGACCAGGTATTCCTTGATGGTTACCCAATTAATAAGACCGATATTGATTCTGTTGAACTTTATCAGGGTCCATCTTGGGCTTCAGTTAGTAATGATACCCTTAAAGGTAATGTTCCTGATCATCAAAGTACGAATCAATTATTGAATGTTACAATTACCGATAATTATGGAGATTCTGTTTTCATTAATTTTGAAATTGACATTATCACTGATATTTTCTCTGTTAGTTCTTTTGATGATGTTAATGCCACGAGAGGCGAATTCTTTGAATATATTTTAGAAAAAGATGATTTTAGCAATTTAGATAATACCACAGTTTCGGTTTCATTTGATGATAATTCTTGGCTAACTTATTATTACAGTAATCATACTTTAGCTGGTACTGTTCCCGATGACTTTGACTCAGTTGATGTTACTGTTGAAGGTTCAATGAATTCGATCTCTGATAAAAGAAGATTTAAAATTAGAGGTGTTGATTCCAATCATTCCTCTAGTTCTTTCTCATCTTCAAGCTCCTCCTCTATTTCAAGTCCTTCCTCTACTGCAAGCGCAACCACAACTTCTGCTTCTGCAACTCCTACTGCTGCCGTGGTTCACAGGAAAGATAACACCAAAGCTTTAGCTATTGGTCTTGGTATTGGAATCCCATGTTTCAGTATCTTAGTTGCAGCAGCAATATTATTATGTTATTTGAGAAGAAGAAAGAATTCTAAAGATGATGATGAAAAGTCAATTGGTGGTACTCCGTTGGGTAAAAAGAATTCAAATGAAACCATTTCTTTCGGTGATGGTAAAAATTCAAAAGGTTTGTCTGAGTTCAATTTATTGAAATTGGATAAAGATGATATGTCTCATTCTTCTTCAATGACAAATGTTGACACTTCTCAAGATTCTATTTATCATGATGCGATGTTCCAACAATCGTCTGATATGTTATTACCATCTCAGCAGCCACCCCAAGTTACAAAGTCCTGGAGAAAATCAACTTGGAAACCAAGAGATTCATTAACTTCATTGGCAACTGTGGCAACAAATGATTTGTTGACTGTTAAAGTTGTCGACGATCCATTGATTCAAAGAAAGTCTCAATTAAATCTGTTACACCCTTCATTACCTGAAGAAGACTCAGATATTGACAGAACCAACTCATCATTAGATCCAGCAGCTAAAAAGAATTATAGTATACCTCGTGCTCTCTCATCTTCCGATCAAATACGAAGTTTAGACGCACCTGATTCATTTCACACTGCAGCAAATTCAACATCAAATCAGTTAGTGTCTAATCCTAACTCAGTGCCATCTATTTCAGCTATGTCAACTTCAACAAATCAAGTTTTAAAGACTCCTGCAAGATCAACAAGTAATAATAGTGGTGATTTTATATTCACTAATAATTCACCAACTAATTCATTACACAATAGATCTCCCTTGATTCCAAAAACAGAACAACCAGTTTTACATTCGAACAATCCATTTATAACAGCAACCCCATTAACTCCATCTAAAATTTTACCAGAAAATACGTTAACACCAAGAGGTGCCCCAGTGATTGCATCAAGCTCCAACACAAACAGACAAAGTTCACATCAAAATGGTGCATCTGAAACGTCCCTGTCAAGTAATTTATCATCTACGTCTCTGGATCCGAAACTAGGTAATGTAAATGCAAACTTAGGCCAAATTACAATTGTTCGTAAAAGTAAAGATCATACAGAATTGGTTAATGATGGTGGTGAGAAATCAATTCAAGGCGTTATAGTTAGCGGTTCTTTATCGTCTATTGAGTCTTTGGATGATTCTCAAGATAAGTATGAACAAAGTGGATATTTATAAGTCAATGACGTTAAGTTGAACACTCTTGAATAAATTTAGAGGTTCATTTATTTTGTCATTTTTTCGTTTTATTCCTTTGAGTTAAGAACACAGTTCCTTGTGCTTTTGTGCTCTTAAACTCTGTTAATATTAATCACTACTGGTTACTTTAATAATCAATTTAGTTTTGTGAAGTCATTGATTGACCTCCAAATTCGGTCACACTGTCACTGTTATCAATTTGTTTTTTCCCATTTTACTCCCTGTCTTAAAATATTCACTTCATTTTATCATCCTTTTCTGCAACAATATATATTTTTTTATTAGTTGGTTCATTTTTACACCATTATAGTTGTTTATTGATAGATTATATATTGCATTACAAATTATGCAAACCTACCATCCATTCTTTACCTTAACCCATCCTTGTTAATTTATTACTCTCAGATTCCTTTAAACATTGATTTGCTTATTTTTGATGCATTCCATCATGTCATCTTTGTCTATCATTGAATTTTGTTTCACTCTTTATTACCATTATAGCTAGTTATTAGTTTTATAATACTGCTATTGATTACATATATGTTGCTATTGTATACGTTGAAGCTGCTAACAGTTGGTACTTTATCTTATTGCTTTTTGTTTTGATATCTACTCTTCGATGTTTTAATTACGTCATTTTTTATTCTTTTTGTTTTGTATTATCAGTTTTAGTGTTTTTTTTCTGCTAATTTTTATTTATGATATCATTTTGCTTTAATTTCTTTCTATCTTCAATTCTTCTCCTTTTTTTTGATTTTTGCGAAACTTGATTTTTTGTTTCTACAACGAAAAGAAAAAGGATATTGCCGTTTACACTCTCTTGTTTTTTGTGTTCTCGATTGTGTTACCTGTTAACCTTTCTAATTTCTTAAGTGTTATGTTAGTTTTAATATTTTGTTAGGTAAAGAGCAATACACTTCATTTACACCTATTCTTTTCATTTTTTATTGATTTCAGCAACTTTTTGTTTGAATTTTATGAAAGCTCTATTGTGTTTGCTTTTGAGCTTTCATTTTCTTTTATTTTGTATTCTAGATGTTAATCTTTTTATTGTGTTTATTAATCATTATTTTTGTTTATTCTTTTGATATCTATTTTATTTTTTGTTTCAGTTTTAAATAACCCTACATTTTTGTTATAATTTACTTTAACTTCCTCTTACCCTTTGAACATTACTTTTTATTAATATTTAAATCTAACTTTATTTGAAATATGTAAAGATTGTAAAGCAACTTGTAGGGTAATTAATTTAGTATATAAGTATAAGAATGATTTTGAAGAAAACAGAAAACAAACGTAAATAGCAATAAATAATGATGTAGCTAATAGTGCTATATCAGCAAAAAAAAAAACAAAAAAACAAAAGCACTATACACATTTATTAGAATAGCATTTATGATGGCGATGTGAATATATAGTTTTATTGTACATCAGCCAAGTCAAAAGAAACAAAAAGAAAGATGAAAATAAATAGAAAGAAACAACAATAAATTGGAAAATTATTCAGGAGTAGTTACAAGGCAATCTGCTCAAACCATTAACGAATACTTTATGATCATCACTTTTGCAAAAAAACATAGAGTAAATCATTCTCCTTTCAGTTTCAGTTGTTGTGCATAATTAGCCGTCTCATAGGCTCTTCTTCTACCTTCAACATAATCCATCATCTCTGAATAGGATTCAGGGATAACCGAATGATAGCCAGGATTATCAAATTCACCATTACCATCTCTAGGAACATAAAAGGAGTAAACAAAGGTGCCACTCTCAGTCAAATTATCTTCATCATCATTTAATTTTCTGATTTTTGTGTCAACTTTTACTTGAACTAATGTGCCTGAAACAGAGAGATATTCTTGCTTATCTTTGGATAATTCATTAGCTGAGGTATCATAGTCTTTGAGGATCGTTTTTAATGTTGAAATAGAAGGAGATGGCTCCTCTTTAGGATCAAGGATGTGTTCAGTATAACAGACCTCTGAGTTAGCTAAAAGTACACAACCGACTGGAACAGGAGCCTTGAAAGTGACATTATCTAAAGAAATAAATCTAGGATTGGATTTGGCAAATGCACCTGCTGTACAGTAAGCTAATTCAAAAGTTTGTCTTAACAAATAACCACCAAAGATAATACCATGCCTGTTTCTATATTGAGGTTGTTGGATTTGTGTAGCCGAGATTTCAGAGTCTTTCATAAATCGAACATTTCTTGGTTTTGAAGATAACTTGGATAATAATTTTGAAGAATTGAATAAATTATGAATCATTGATGATTCTTCTGCTGTTGGTGGGACTTTATCTAATGATTCTAATTTTGCTCTCAGCTTTTTCGATGCATTATGAGATTCAGCTCTTTTATAATCAATCCACTCATTTTCATTAGTTGGTAAGATCTTATTGATTGCATGTGATTTACGAGTTTTTGGATTTCTTGCAACAAATGTGAAATTTGCAGAAAGAAAACAACGAGAAGCATCTGCTTCAACTATAGCTGGAGTGATTTCCTTAGGAGTATTACTTTCATATGAAAAGCCTTTGATACAAATTTCCATCGATGATCTACCAGTATAAGTAACATAACCAACGATAACGAAATCATATTTATGAATTTCATCAATTTTCTTGGTAACGTAAATTCTGTCAATGGAAGCAGTAACATTCATTGGTTCTGAAGGTTCGCAATGTTGAGCAGCAACTCTACCTGCTAAAGCATCCAAATCTTGGAATAAATGACCAAATCTCAATCTACCAGCAGGATTAATATAGAAATCTCTTAAAAACATATCATTTTTGAAAGGTAATGTTAAATATGCAAATCCATCACCTCTTGTCTTTTCTATAATTGAAGTTGTTTTAACATCCTCAATAGTAAACGAATCAGAAACTTTACCTAACTCTTTTCTCTTTTTTTGATTTTCTAGAATTTCCCACCATGTGACTCTATCTTTAGTTTGTATTCTTTTCTGAAAATCAATGGCATCAGCTAAAACTGTTGAAGTGGCATCTGCAGCATCTTCAGGGAAATGAGAACCATCATTAACTCTATAAGTTGGTTTTACAGCGGCAGCTGCTTGCGATGAGTTAAAACGAGTCAACAAACCTCGATTGAATCTTGCTAACTTTGTAGTTCTGATAATAATTCTTGACATAATCCTATTTTATCCTTGTATTAAAAAAAATTTTAAATCAAATAAAAAAAAGAAGAGGAATAATCAATTTGAAAAGTATGGTTTTCTAAAGCTTTTAAGGCTCTTCTCTTACTTTGTTCTATCGATAAGAATTTTATTTTATTTAGTGTCGGCGCCGGTTAAATTTATTACACAGCCTAAAAAAATGCTACAGTCGGAGTAAAATCTCCGAGATTTGAAAACGAGCTGAATTTTCACTCTAAATTTTGAAAACAACTGAGAGCAACAATGTCCCGGGAAATATGAAATAAGTTAATAAATGTGAGTCATTTAGACTATGAATAACAACAAGTATTGTTTCTTAAAAACCTTTGAGTATTTTCTTTGTTTTTGTTTTTGATTCGATGATTTCACTTCCTTGTAACCCCTCTTGGTATTATGTAATCACATTTTCCTAAGCCAGAAACCAATATTCAAAATTTTAAGTAAACTGACTAACCAAAAATACACACAATAGGGTTAGTTTAATTACAAGAAGAGTGCAAAATATACCCCCATTCCTGTATAAATACTTAATAAGCTAAACTATTCAAAAGCTCAGTTATAACAAAAAAGTGGCGCATAATTCAATGCTGCGCCAGTTGGCGTATTAACTTACGGAGAAAATACCCTGAAAATTGACCGAAGCCAATCTCTTACAAATTTCAAAAATTCAATTAAGTATTTTGTATCCATAGCATCCGTCAAACATTGAATTAACGCACTTAGTTATTACCTGGTTAATTCACAATGGGAAACTTATTATCCACTTCATTTGCACCAGAATGTACTCCATTAAAACAAAAGTATGATACTTGTTTTAACGAATGGTACACTGAAAAATTTTTAAAAGGTAAATCAATGGAAAATGAATGTGAAGAATTATGGCTTGACTATCAAGAATGTGTTAAAACTCACTTAGCTAAAGCCAAGTTGAATTATATGCTAGATGAGGCCAGAAAAGAGGCACCTTTCGAAAATGGTGGTGCCATAATTAGTTCTGAAGACGATAAGAAGAATTGAGATGCTGGGTGTCCTAATAACAAATTTATTCTGTAATTAATGAACAATATTAAGTTTTATTTGTTTTATTAATTGGAAAACTTTAGGAATAAACACAAAATTTTTGTGTTACTAAGCATTTGTATATAGATTGGTTTATGTATTCACTTTACTAAAACAAAGTGTATTTTGTGTATTTTACTTGTTTTTACGTTTCCATGCAGTGCATAATATAATTTACTGAAAGAAAAAACTATTTACAGTTGTTAAATTTTGAGTGTGATATACTACAAAAATGGGTAAATCTGCAAAACTGTTAGTCACAAAAAAGAAGATATTTATCACTAATAAATTATATGGTACAAAAGAATACTCTAGTTATATTGATCAAAATCGTCTTTAAATCCATTCAATCTAATACCAGAATCTTCATCACTACTTTCATCGTCATCGGAGTCACCAACAGGAGCTAAACCTGGGGTTAAACCCGGCATACTAACATAACCCTTCTTAACCTTTTCTTGGAATTCCATTTTCTTAATTTTTTTAGCTCTTCTAGCTTTCTTTTTATTTTGACTAGCATATTTTAAATCAATAAGTTCTTTTTCCAGTTCTTTATATTCTTCAGCTTCTTCATCTTCTAATTCCCATGATTTCAAATTCTTGATATTTTTCGATATCAATGAATCTTTAATTTCTTGGGCTTTCAAATTATTCGATGTATCCTTCAGATTCAATGCAACTAAATTATCCAATTTAGATTTTATTTTCTGATTCTTTTTGATTTCTTTAGATCTACTCTTTCTTTGCTTTATTTTTTCTTTGTGTAAACTGGTTTTATTCTCTCTTAGTTTCTCAAAATCTTTGGATAGTTGGTGGATTTTGGCTGCTCCAGATTTCTTTGAATTCAGTCTATGTTGTTGAAAGCCTCCCATTATGGCTTCATTTTTATTATTACCGTCTTTGTTGTTAGATATGAGCTGTGATGGTGTGTTTAAGTATGTCGAGATAAGTTTGTTGACTGTTGATTCAGCATGCCTTTTTGTTTCGTTTGACTTGAAGGATGACATTGCATAAAACTTTCCTATGTGACTTCTTTTGTTTATAATTAATTTATTGAAGTGATCAAGAAGAAATGTACTTGTCCAATGCTAAATAGGAAATACTATCAATAAATCTATCAAGGTAGGTGAAAAAAAAATTTGAGTATCACAAAAAAAATCTCTAGCACAGCCTTGAAACTTGATGTTGAACTTAAATATGGTATTATTTGTAGAGCTACTAATATTTACAATGAAACAAAGAGTTGAGTAATAGTATGGATTATAAAAACTAATTAATACAGATCATTAAAGTCATCAAATGAAAATCACAAAAGATATTTAAGAAGTCATTTAATAAATATTATGAATGCTATAGACAGAAAACAAAAGAATAATCAGAATTTTGAAAGATTTTAATAGTAAGAAATAAGAAGTGACCTGAAAAGGCAACAGACAAAGAACAATTATAAGATGGAAAAATTCACATCGTGGAATAATAATGGGGCTAAATGAGCAACCTGCATCAATAAATGATGCATGCTTACTTCTTAATACCAGAAGAAACTTCCAATTGTTTAATAATTGGATTATGAACGTTATTGTTCAAGTCGGTATTGGTCAATCTCAACATTTCATCAGTCCATAAGTTGTCAATTTTAATAGGAGTAGCAGAACCAACACCACAATGACCACCAAACGATTCCCAATCTGAAACTCTCTTTAATTTCAAATCTTTCCATAACGATTCAACAGATTCAACTAAAGCGTCACAAACTTCTTTACCATGATGAGGAGATGGAGTAATTCTCAATCTTTCTTCACCAGTAGCAACGGTTGGGAAATTAATTGCTTGAACGTAAATCTTGTATTCATTCAATAGTTTATCAGAAGCCTTTTTAGCATCAGCAGCATTACCAACTAATAATGGAACAATATGAGATGGATTTGGAATAACTGGAATACCAATTCTAGCCATCTCATTTTTAACATATCTGACATTCTTTTGTTGGTTAACTCTATCTTCAATATTTTCCCTAACAATTTTGATAGAAGTGGTTAAACCAGACATCAAAGCTGGAGGGATAGAGGTAGTGAAGATAAAACCTGGGGCAAGTGATCTAACCCAGTCAACTAAATTGGAAGAAGCAGCAAGATAACCCCCTACAACACCAAACGACTTACCTAAAGTACCAGTAATCATATCAACTCTGTCCATGACAGTCTTATAAGATGGGGATGCCATACCAGACTTTAAGTGAGCTTCGAAATCCAAGTGTTCAGCAACACCAGCACCATGTGGACCATACATACCAACAGCATGCACTTCATCTAAAAAAGTCAAAGCTCCATATTTATCAGCTAAATCACAGATTTTTTCAATTGGAGCAACTGAACCACACATGGAGTAAACAGATTCAAAAGCAATCAGTTTTGGAGTTGATTTTGGATATTGTGCTAAGAGGGCTTCCAATTGTTCTAGATTGTTGTGCTTAAAGATATGTTTCTTGGCTCTAGAGTTTCTAATACCTTGAATCATAGAAGCATGGTTTAATTCATCAGAAAAAATAACCAAATCTTTAAATTGCTTACCAAATAATGATAAAATAGCATCATTAGCAACGAAACAAGATGAAAAAACTAAAGCAGCTTCTTTCTTATGCAAAGCAGCCAATTCTGATTCTAACATAATAGCATGTCTGTTATGACCAGCAATATTTCTGGTACCACCGGCACCAACACCATACTTTTGCATAGTCTTGACCATGCTGTTGTAAACTTCTTCATTTTTACCCATACCTAAGTAATCATTGGAACACCAAACCATAACTTTATCTTGTTCTTCAGCCAAGTGAGCTTTTGGAAATTCTTTAGCCAATCTGTTGATGTTATTAAAAAATCTATAAGAGTTGTCATCTCTTTTCTTTTCAATAGTAGATTGAAAAACACCATCGTAATCAACAGAGGATTCCTGGGAGTTGAAATTCTTTAAAGCCTCAGGTTGTTGATGAGTTGCTGGTGCTTTAGCCAAGTTATCAGATGCTTGAGCCTGAGCTGGTTTGGAGGGAGTTGAATATTGTCTCTTTGAGGCAATGGCAGGCCCCATGACTGGACAACCTAAAGCTTGTGAAGCTAAATTTGAAGATTGAGCTAACTTCTTCATAGCAGCAGTAGAATGTGATTTGACAAAAGGACAGACTGACATCGAGGTTCTAGTTAAAGCTTCCATTTTTGGTTAGACGTTTCTACAAATAATGTATAGAACTGGATAATAACGTAAATAGACTAAAAAAATGAAAAATAAACTTGAAGTGGAAAAGTCTACAATTTATGTAATTTGACAAACAATAATGAATTTGGGAAAAAAGTTGAAAACAGTCGTGTGCGATCGAGAAACTTTAAAAAAAAAGTCCTGTGCTTACGTAACATGACAACGGGTACTCACACTATACTATTCTAACTTCTAAGAGGAAAGAGCCAAAAATAAGCAATTGGTTATTTTCTGAAAATTTATTTATCAACCTTAAAATAATCTTTCTCGTCCTTTTAAGTTTACTTGTCTAAATTTTTTGCTGCTATGACTCAGCTGAGCTTTCATCTGGCTCACTTTTAACAAGCCGCTCATTGGTCCGGTTGTTTTGGCGCTTCTAATAAGTTGGCTGTGTACTGCGGCTGCATTAACAAAAACATTACGTAATCATAATTGAAACATTACGTAAGGTTTTTTCTTAGGTCACTCTCTTTAGATGGATAGTAAGACCTAAGGATTCTGATAGTGTGTTCGGTTTATTCCCTAACTTGAGATACATAAGTTAAACTAACTCTAACTAATTATTACATATATATATATATAGATATGGAAGAGTATAGACTTTTAAGTTATTAGGTAAATTTAGTAAGTAAAAGTTTCAGGTACCGAAATTTCATTATTTGACCATGTTTAACCTTTCAGAACCCACAATTAAAATATATATCTTACAAATTACGAAGTAATATAAAGACATTTATGACAAAATTAAAAGAAATTTGAGTAAAGGAACATAATGAAAATATGAAAGAATGATTATTCAGGTGCATTTTCACAAAAATGTTCTCGGTAGCAACCAAATTTTGCTTTGAAAGGAAGAGGTTATTTGGTCATAAATTTTTGATCAGAAACAGATATGCAAAGAGGAGACAATATTATTAGAAAAAATATTCTTTAATAAGGCGTTAAACATAGTTCTGATTACAAGGCAAGGGTTAATTCAATTATGTTTCTGGTGATTTTTCCTAGAAACCTGGAAAAAAAAAAGAAAGATAGCCAAATCAGAAAAAGAATCCAGATTTTTTCAGATCCACAGCAGCAAGTTCTCTTTTCGTGGTTGAACAGCTTTCTGAAATAAATCTAAACAAATATCATGATGTACACTGACAAAAAGCTTCTAAATATTATAATTCAAAATATTCCAACTTTTTATATATAATTACTGATGTTAACCTAAATCAAGACATTAAAAAATTACTACGCAAAAAGCTGTAAATGAAATGAGTTTGCAACTTTTCTGAGAAATATTGTGACTGTCAAGCCATGAGTCGTGCCACTAGACCTATCTCGATATGATGAGATCCATTTCTAATAAACCACACTTCAATGAATGATTTCAATAAATTCATTCACTTACACGTGTTTGAAGAGACAAATGTACGATCTTAGAATTATCTAATGTCATCGTTGGCTTTTTGTTTCAACGGTACTACCTTAGTGGAACTATCTGAGTCCAACATTAAGTATACTTTTAAGTCAACGCACTTGGACAGCCACACTACTTCTTCAATAACACTTTCGTTCAATTCATCAGACATACCAGATCATTTGAATGAACCTTATCATATCACAGTTATAGACTCAATCAAATCTGGCAACCGAATTGAAACAAAGAAATTTTACAGACAACTATTACAACCATTACTAAAACTGCTGAATATCAAGCACACATATTTTGAAACCACTTCGCATCAATCGATTTCAGAATATGCCTCAACCATAACTACCACAACTAAACAGTTGGTTATATTTATTTCTGGTGATACCTCAATAAATGAATTCTACAATTCATTGCCTTTAAAGCATCCTGATATAATAATTTTACCTGTCCCACAAGGCACTGGAAATGCTCTCTCTCACTCACTTAATTTGTCATCAGCGATATCGTCAATTAAAGCATTACTATTCTCCAAATTGAAACGCAGGTTTGAACTATACGAAGCCAAATTTTCCAAGGATCAAGCATACATTACAAAAAATGGCGACAAATTAGGTAACCCGATTAAATCATTAAAGTTTGCAGTTGTTGGATCATGGTGTCTTCATTCAACGTTGGTTGCTGAATCGGATACACCAGCATTGAGAAAATTTGGAAATCAAAGATTCAAAATGGCCGCCCAAAATTTGCTAACTAACAATCCAGCATTTAATGGATCAGTTATAATTAAGTCAAATTACTTGGATCAAGGAAAGGAAAATGAAGAACCTTCTCCTCAAGTAATACTTAATAACGGCCAACTAAGTTATTTCGTATTAGCTGCTGTTCCTAGATTCGAATCAACTTTTGAAATATCACCATTTTCTAAACCTGAATCCCAATCTTTACATCTACTGTATTTTAATTACATGACTTCGGATGTTATTATGGAAACTATGAGCCAAGCTTATAATAAAGGCTCTCACATTAAGAATCCAGAAGTGAAATATTTGGAAATCACCAAGCATAAAGAGGTAGAATTGAGATTAGATGATAGCATGGAACGGAGATTATCAAAAATTTGCATAGATGGTACTATTGTTGAATTGGTTGGAAAGAACAGAACAGTTAGTTTTGGTTGGGTCGATTCTGGTAATTTGTTTTGTTTGTGGTAAGACATCTATTACTAAATTGAAGGTTTTCCTTTTTTTGTAGCTTAATATTATTTTCTTTTCACACTTATTTACATTTGTAAAGGCAATAAATAATAATATCAAACAGTATAATCAAGTTAAACAATAAAACATAACAAATATATATATATATATATATATATATATATGGAAACAAAAGGAGTGAAATAAAATACATGGCAAAACGAAATAAGAAAAATATAGGAATTGATAAGCATAAGAGAAAGTAAAAGCAGAATTTTTCTTGAAATAAATAGCAAAATAGTGAAAGATTCAAATAAAAAGAAAAAAGTAAAGGAATAAAAAAAAATAAGAAAAAAAGCTGTAGATAAACAGAAAAAATATCTATTTATTTTCATCATTAGAATCAGTTTTGACTCTCTTCTCCAAAGGCTCTTCAATAACATCAGCCTGCCTCTTTTGTGTTTGTGAGCTATCTGGTCTCTGAGGCAATGAATGCAACAGAGTAGCTGTGTTTGGAGTGCTTTTATTTTGAGCTGGAGTAAATGAATTAATTCCAGAAAAATTTTTGGAAGTTAAATTTTCAGGTTGAATATTAAGTGGATTTGACATTGGAGTAATTGGAGGAACAGAACTGGAGCTAGCTGAAGCACCAGCACCAGCATATTGCTGTTCTAATTTCTTAATTTTTTCTTGTAAAGTGGTTAATTGCTTTTTGGCAATACGATCTTTAAACTCAAATTCTCTTCTAACTGCAGCAGATGTATCGCTCTTTAACTTATCCTTCTCATGATCAAAGTTCTTCAATAATCCAGCTTTTTCTTCTTCAAACTTCTTTATCAAACTAGCCTTTTCATCTTCAAACTTCTTTGCCAATTCTTTCTTTTCATTATCAAATGATTCAGACGGCACTGGAACGTTAGAGCCAACGGAAAGTATAGCATCGGGGGATCCTTTGGAGTTTTCGTTTAATTCTTTGAACTTTATCTCATATTCTTTCTCCAATGCCTCTTGTCTCGCTTTAAATCTTTTTTCGGTAATACTCTGAAATTTCTTCATTAATATTCTCTTTTCTTCAGTAAGACTCTTAGCGGAAGCTTCCTTCAATTCATTTTCAATATTCTTCTTAAATTCTTCAACTTCGCTAGATGAGGCAGAATTAATTGCAGTCGATGAAGACTTCTTTAATTCCTCTTCTTTAGCTTTTACAGCAGCCTCTTTCTCCTTAGCGAAATCAGCTTTCATTTTAGAAATCAAATCTTCAGAGGGAACAGGTCTTTTAGCTTCTTCTAACTGTTTCTTCAAATCATTTATTTCTTTGAAATAATTTGAAACCTTTTCACGTAACTTCTTCTTAGCCGGTTCTTGCTCCTTCAAATCAGATTCAAGCTGAGTGATCTTAGCCTTTAATGAAGTAGAATCATCAATAGCAACAGTAGTTTGCTGCTTTTCCAAAGATTCTCTGTGTTTCTTGTACTCCTCAAACTTTTTCTGTAATTCAATCACCTTCTTTTCTTGCTCAACTTTTTCTAAGACTGAGTTCTTTTTAGCAGTGTTGGCTTGCTCAACTTTTTCATTTGAAGCTTTTCTCATCTTATCAAATTTACTTTGTAGGGCAGCATAAGCCAGTTCACGTTCTTGTAATTGAGTTGTTAAATCCTTAACTTGAGAAGACATTTTGGATTCAGTTTCAGTTGATTTTTCTTCACCTTTCATTAATTGTTCAGCTCTAGATTTCCAATAATCAGATTGATTAGTTAGCGTAGTTAAGGTAGCTTGCTTGATTTCTAATTCAGATTTCAATCTATTAACTTCATCTTGTAACGGTTCCGATTGGGCAGTTAGTTGAGCCAATCTTTGTTCTAATGAAGAGGCCTTCTTTGAATAAATCTCATTTTGACTTCTTAATATTTTAAAATTGTCCTTATAAAGCTGTAACTCTTGAGAATCTTCTTTCATCTTTTCCATTAATGACGAATACTTTTTGGAAACTTCAATATTTTCCTTAGCTCTAGCTAGTTCTGCCTTCAGCTCTTTAATTTCGTTTTCTGCCATAACTAATGAGTGTCTAATTCTCTTTTCTTCAGTTTTAGAATAGTCCAATTGTTGGAATAATGAATCCTTTTCTCTGTGTAAGTAAGTAATCAAACTTCTCATATCATTACTACTTTCAGATGATTCATTAAATTGGATGGGTAAAACTTCTAATTGATTCATTAATGTCCTATTTTGAGTATCTAACTCTAATATTTTAACACTCTTCACCCTAATTTCCTCATCTAATGATGATTTTTGGGCGTTCCAATTCTCTTCAGATATTGAATAGCTATGCTTAGATTCGTTCAATTCAGATTCAAATTTGTTGACCTTTTCTCTCAAGGATTCAGCTTCAGCTTTCAATGTATCATTCACCTCAGAAACGGCATCAAATTCATCAATTTTCGTTTGTAACTCAGCCTTAGAAGAGTTAACCAATCCATCCCTTTTAGTTACTTCACTTTCTAAAACGTTTAGTCTAGATTCATAATTTTCTTTAATACCTTCAAAAGTTTCAATAGTTGAATTTAATTGATCAACTTTCATTTCATAATCGTCTATTTTTAAACGAGAATCATACTTCAAAGAATCCAGCTCTTCACCCAACTTATTCTTTTCATCCATGGCAGAGTTTAACTTGAATTTCAAATCATCGATCTCAAGAGTAATAGAGATAATCTTTTCTTCAGAAGTAGCTTTGTATTTTTCATAAGTATCACTAATACTAATTAATTCTTTTTCAGCAGCTTCAGAGATTAACTTATATTCTTCAGAAGTTCTAGTTATAGATTCTAAATCCTCCAAAGCGTTACTTAATTCCTGTTTCAAATTGGTGACACCTTCTGAATCTTCCGTATTTGCAGACAAAGCAGCCATAGCAGTAGATTTTCTTTTGGTAATGTCTTCATACTTGCTTCTTAAAGTGTCGACCTCACCAGTTAGTTTTTCAACAACAGAAGTTTTAATCGTCAGTGATTCCTTAACGGTTGATAATTGAGAAGATAATGAATCAATGCGCTGTTGATAAATTTGAGAATCAGTGTTTTTCGAGTGTAAAATACGTTTAATCTCTTCATTGCTTGATTCATATTTAGAAGTGATAGATTCTAGCTCCTTTTCTAACTTATTAATAGTAATATTCAAGCGTTCTTGAATCTGTTTATTAGCACCATCTCTTTCGGAACTTAAAGTTTGCAGCTTAATAACTGTTGAATTTAGTTTAGCTTTCTCATCTAATAATTGTGATATCTCATTTCTTAATCTTACTTGGATAGACTGCCAAATTTCCTTTTCTGAAGCTAAACCTTTAACTTGAACTTCTAAATCGGATTGCACTGTTCTGGCATTCAATAATTCATCTGTTAGTCTTTCTGCTCTTTGTTCTAATTTTGATAAATTCTCTTGCATCTTTGTAGAATTAACATGTAATTGTTTGACTTCAGTTTCAGAGGTATTATACAAGTATTGAGTCGATTTGGATCTTTGTTCCAATAATTCCAACGAAGATTTAGTGCGAGCCAACTCAAGAGCAACAGCAGATTTCTCTGAATGAACCTCCTGCAATTTAGAATTCAATTCAAATATTTGTTTATCAGTTTCTTTCTTTAATAACTTTAACTCTTCTCCCTTATTTTTTAATTCTGATTTCAAACCTTCAACTCTTTCATTAGCAAACCTTTCTTCAGAGTCGGACTTTGAAGGAGTAATCGAGTAGTTACCATTTTCAATCATTTGTTGTAACATATCTCTACTATTAGTGATGGTCTTCAATTGAGTTTTTGCATGTTGTAATTGTTCTTTTAGTTTAGAAATAGCTTCTGTAGCTCTTTGAACTGCTTCGTTTTCTTCATCTTCAATTACGTTCTGACCACTTTGATCTCTTTTTTCTAATTCTTGACCTAAATTTCTTGAAATTATTAGCAATTGTTCATTCTTAGAAATTAAATCATTAATATCTTTAAAAGTAGATAATCTTTGAGTAATTAATCTGTCCGTGTCAGTTAAATCATCATCATCAATACCACCAACTAATTTATTGATATAGCTTTTTTCTTCTGTAGTTAAAGGAAGGTTGCCACTATTCTTAAAAGTAACTTGAGCTAACAACAGAACGACTTGCCGTTTCAAGTCAAGTTTATATTGATCCAGCTTTCTGATTTGGAATTGTAATTCTTCGGTCTTCTTCACAGACGAATCTAACTTGGTTCTCAAAATATATTTTTCTTTATTTAAGCCATCAATAACAACAGCTAATTGTCCTTCTTTGAATTCTAATTCTTTACATTTATCATTATATGACTGCAGTAATGGTAATCTACGTTCTAATTCTTTGAAAATAGTAGATAATTCTTCCTCAGCTTTAGTTCTACATCTCTTTTCCCTAACCAAATCTCTTCTCATTCTGTTGTTTTCAGCAATTAATTCAGTCAATGAATAACTAGAACCCATATTTTTCAAGGTCTTTTGAGCAGAAGAATTGACTATAATTTGGTTACCGACTGATAAACTTCCCAGTATATCAGCTGTATCGATAGTTCCATCAAAATTGGCTTGGGTCAAATCACCAATTGTTTCTTCTAATTCTTTAACTTTGGCGTCCTTTTCATTTATCTTCTCTTTCAACAACTCAAAATGAGACTTGTATTCAGCTTCATCGTGCGCAACCTTTTCTTGATTTTCTTCAATAGCTTTTTCTAAAGAATTTATTCTATTCAACCGATCAGCACTTGATTTTTCCAATATTTGGGTCAATCTATCTTTATTGGACATTTCTTCAGCAAACTTTTGATCATTCAAAGCTAGTTTATCTGTTAGCTTTTTAATTTGAATTGAGGCTTTTTCGAACCTTAAAGAAATGTCTTTTAATGAATCAGAAAGAGTCTGATTAGTTGCTTTTGCCACACTGGATTCTTGTTTATACTTCTCTAATTGAGATTGTAATTTAGTAACTTCATTTCTCTTCTGTTCTCTTAATGATTGTAATTCATCAGTTTTCAATTTCAACTCCGATTCAAACCAACCAGATGACCTTTTAGTTAATTCAAGCTCTTGCTCTAATTTGCTTTGAGAGAATTTCTGTTTAGTTATTTCAGAGGATAACTTTTCTTTGTCAGACTCGATTTCAATTAATTGCGATCTTAGATCTTTGTTTGTAGAAGAAACTTTATTTAATTCCTTATTTAATTCAATTATTTGCTCTTGCTTTTTATCTAACATTTCAAAAGCATCTCTTTTGGAATCACTTAATTCTTGAAATTTAACATTATATTGTTGAAGTGTGGAAAAACTTTTATTAGAGTCAGAGATAGAAGAATCAAGTTTAGCTTGTAGATCTTGAATTTGCTTTTGAAATTGTGTCTTGCCTTCTTGAAAAATTAGCGACTGTTGCTTATATGTGGAAACTTCTTTATTCAAATTTTGAATCTTCTTGTTATTGGAATGACGAAATTGTTCAAACTGGAGCTTTATAAGTGCAGAGTTAGATTTCAGTTCTTCAAATTCCTTCAACTTGGATTGCAAAGTTTTCAGTAAGGACAAGTCAGATTCTTTCAATTTATCAAGATTTATTTGAAAGAAAGCTGAAATGGTTTTAAGATCTTCTTCTGATAGTCCATCCAACTGGACGGTTGCCTCTTCAAAAGAAATCATTTCAGCTTCTGGACTTTTATCTTCTAATTCCTTCTCAAAAGTACGTTCGACTTGCTGTTGTGATTGCTGTTGTAGATGTTGTACATTAGAGTCTGCATCTATCGGTTCTTCCTCCTGAACTTGAAATATATCAGAAGATTTAGTTTCAGAATGAGTGTCTGTAACAGCGTCTGTTTGTTTGTTCGACAACTCAAAAACTGGGGTGTCTTTTTCAATGGAAGAGACAGTTATATCAGGATAACCAGCTGATCCAATCACAATAGACTCAGGCTCTTCTGGGTCTTCTGTAGTTGTTACTTTAACATTAGATTCAACAATTGCATTTTCAGGATCACTGTTAGACAAACCATTTGATTGAATTGAGACTGCTTTTTCAACATCCAGTGAAACAGATACTTCAGAAATAGTTGGAACTTGTTGTTGTACAAGCTGTTCTTCAGTTTCAGAAGGCACTGGTGGTTGTGGTTGTTGCTCGTTGAAAGGCCGTTCAGGCTGTTGAATTTGAGATTCATTCGCCTTTTTTGGAGTAATCTGACCTTGAGGATTGTTATCCATTGTGGCAACTTTACTATTTCTATAGAATGGACTGAAGAGTATTTGGAAAATGATAGTGTACAAGAAACCGTGTATGCTGAAGTTTTATCAATCGAACTTTGTTTATTGAGTGACAAATTAATGCGGATGCGGCTTTTATAATGATGCACGGGTGTTTTATATCAACAAGTACTTCTTTCTGTCACCGGCTGATTTAATCATTATATTCATAAATACATGATAAGCGGTAAGTATGTAAAGGTATATAGAAACATAAATAACAGAAAAGGGTGAATAAAATTGTAGAGAGTAAATATTTACGAAGAATTCATGCCAATTTTTAACATTGATTATCATTATCACCATCATTCGAACTCAAACACAATTTACCAGGATTGACCAGTTCCTCTAGCTCTTCCATATCAACAGGATGTGTTTCCTTATCTATCACTTCATCCATAAAAGGATTTGTAATTGAATTACCGTTTGAAACGAGTTTACTCTTTTTTTTCGGTGAATTTTTCAATTCTGTGTACTTTCTACGTAGTTCACCGTCTGAGAAGTTATCATCGTCACTATCATCATCGTCTAGTTCAACTTCTTTTTTGTTATTGATTTTAATCAAGCTTGCAAATTTGTCAGAATTCTTCTTCTTCTTTGGACTTGTATATTCTTCCATACGTTTCAGCGTATTATTCCATTTTTTTTTCTTCTCAAGTTTATCATCTTTAGATATAGATAATTTTTTCTCTTTACTTTTAGCGGTCTCTTTCCTTAGCGAGTCCAATAATTCATTATTCTTTTTCACGGATGTAGACCTATCATCATCACTACGCATTTGAAATAACTTCTTAGTTGGATCGAACCCTATTCTATCTAAAATCTTTGGATTAAAAGCCAGACTGGTTGCGCTTCTCTTTTGCCTTTTAACTTCTTGTGTATCTAGGGACGAATCTTTTAAATTCTGCCCCCCTTTTAATTCAGATAATTTCCTTCTTAGCAACTTTTCTTCTTTCCTTCTTTTTCTTATCAACTTTTCATTTTTGATTTCATCTAAAAATTTTGGATTTGAATAACTATCATCAAAAAAAGCCTTTGACGCGTCAGGGTTCGAAAAATATAGTTTACTAATTTCTGCCTTTCTATCATATGTTGGACCTAGTGAATCAGTAACGATTTGGCTTTTTAATAATCCATTTTTTTTTCCACCAACCATAAATATTGCTTGCTTTTGTCCATTGTCATTTTTAGGATCAAACATTCTAAAACCCCCACCCAATTCAACTCGCTTTGAAGCAGTTTTATTATATTGTAATTCTACATGATAATCGCAATATTCATTCTTTGATAAATCAACTGGTATAGTACATCTATTACCATCCCTCTTAATTGACTTACAATAACCAAAGTCTCTCGAATGTCCAATTTCTAAGATACACATCGAGTCATCTTTAATACTTAATGAAAACCCCGATCTATCCTGATATGGGAATATTTTAGGGTTTAAAATCGCTAAAACGTCGCCAACTCGCAGCTTCCAATATTTTTCAAAGGCATTGCCTAATAGGGTTAGCGTTACCTGTTGCTTAAAATTCGATATATGCAGTGTCATAAATTTTGACTTCTTGGAATCATTCGTTGTTTTTCTCTCACTCTTGAAAGTCAATATTCCAAATAAGATATAATTTGCATGCGGTGGAGGTTTGAAATCAGGAGCAATAACTTTAGAGAGTAAATTTTCAACTCTCAATAATTTAGTATCTGCCATTTGATTTATTATCCCCTTTAATGTGGACTCTTCTACGTATCTCTTATTTAGAAACTTTCCAGAAAAATAATCTTTTTCGTTGACATCCTTGTTTAATGGTATGAAATTAGGAAGTAAATCAAATGAATACATTCTATTAAATAAGACTTCTTCATCTTTCTGTCGTTGTTTATTTTCCAGTATTCTAATCTTTTGCTGATGTGTCTGAAGTCTGTTAACAAATGTATCTTCCTTCCCTGCTAGTTCAAATTTGGATTTAAGTTTAATTCTATTTTTGGTATCTCCACTAGCTTGAATCTTTTTCCTGAGTAACTTTTCCGCTTTAGTTGGTCCCGTAAATGTAGCAGTTACTACGGACGACGATTGATTAAAATAAGATGTGGATTGGCCACGATCATTTACTTGTCGTGGGTCTTCTTCTTCATCTGAATTAATTAATTCGTTATTAGATTCATCTTTTAGTGCTTTCAATTCCCTGATTCTTGCCAATTCTTGCAACAAATTATCTTCAATATCTGAGAGATCATCTGTATTTATTTAGTGCTGACACGTTAAAAAACATGTTAGGAGTTTTGTCAGTATGTGAATTTCTACTTTTCAAAAATTTACCTTCTGGATATATGAAAATTAAAAAGTGTTCAAAACATACCATCATTGGACCTACTAGAAATATTGGACATTTTAAGCTGTTGTGTGTACTGTTTGGATGAAGCGTAATATTTCAGCTCTAGAGTTGTACGTTGAAGCTTATTTTTAGGCAGTGATTTTGAGATTTCTGACACGGCATGTAATTTGACAGCGATGCATTATTTCCGTAATTGTTTAAACTCTTTATCTTGAACTATATGAACCATTCATCTACTATAAAACCAAATTGTAAACAAATAGATGCATTCATAATTATAAAATATTATTGATATAAAATAAGAAAAGCAAATAAACGAAATATGTTATATATATATATAGAACGAGAATGAGAACAAGAGAAACAAACAAAAAAAAAGATCAAAACACCTAAAAAGCAAGAAAAAATCAAAACATATAAACAGAGAAAATCAAAGTAAGCAAAAGTAAAGAAAATAAGAGTCAATAAATATGAAGGTAATAGGTACAAAATGCAAAGAAATAAGTCAGCAAAAAAGAAAAAAAAAACAATAAAAAAGCAATAATATAAACTAAATAATACACGAACTTTGTTTTAACGAATAAGACAAAAAAAAGCATATCAGCAAATGAAGAATAGATCATAATAAGCTAAGACACAGTAAAAAAATTTATGATCAGACAAAAAGGATTTTTGTTTAAAATTGAGATATATATCAAATGAAAACAAAACATTTCAAACAATTAATCATCATTAAACTACTCTTCTTGAATAGTAGGATGGGGAGCACCAGAAATACTCTTAGAACGAGATCTTTGATCATTGACCCCATTGTCGTTTCTAGCAATAACAACATTACCTTGAGTAGAAGAGCTAGCATCGGAATCATCACCAGATCCATTGTCTAATGCAACAGTATCAGATTGATGTCCAACATGGCTATTATGACTATTAGGAGACGTGACATCACCATCACAGAATTCATAAATAATCTTCTTTAACAAGTTTCTTCTGACGGGCTTAGACAAGAACCCAGACATACCAGCTTCAATACAATCAGATTGATTCGATTTATCAGCAAATGCAGTTAAGGCAACAATAGGCTTATCATAATTGAATTCAGATCTAATAATTCTAGTGGCCGTCAATCCATCCATATTTGGCATCTGAATATCCATGAAGATTAAGTCAAAAGGTTCAGCCTCATTCTCAATGGAATCTCGGAGGATATTAATAGCTTCATCACCATCACAAGCTAATGTGATATCTGAGAATCCTTCTAATTTCAACATCCTTTTAACAACTTCTTGGTTTACTAAATTATCTTCAGCAACCAAAAACTTCATTGGTCTTTTAGTTGGACATGCTGATGAATCTGACAATGAAGATTTTGTATTGCCTGAACTGATTGAAGCTAAACATTCATGTTGTTGATTTTGCATAGAATCCATTGATTTAGACAATGAATCTGAGGATAATTTTCTGTTTGTTCTGGAAGAATGAGCAGTACCAGTCGATGCCCTAGTAATTAAACCTGGTTTATCAAAGTATGAAGAAATATCCTCATCAACAGGGTGATCTGATGGTGATCTGACGGTGCCATTTCTGGAAACCTGTAAACTCAAGTTACTAGTAATAGTACTCTTATGAAGAGCTGAATTCTCATTTTTATCACCTGAAGAAGCTAAACCACCTTCAATTTCACTTGATGACCCTAGCACAGTAGCAGTATGTATAGCCTCGTTAGAATCGCGCTGTTGAGCATCACTAACAAACGACACCCTTTTAATCTCTTTCTTATATTTCTCTTCGGTAAACTCATCAATTCTAAAATTCTTTTGCTCAGGAATGGAATCTAAAATTAACTCACCAACTTGAGGAACAGGAATAGTGAAAATAAAGGTTGATCCATGGCCTACCTTAGATTTCAAAGCTAAAGTACCATGCATTATCTTCGAGAATTGTTTACAAATGGATAACCCTAATCCTGTACCACCATATGATCTTGATAATGTCTGATCACCTTGAATAAAAGCTTCGAAAATTTTTTCTTGTAAAGTTTCAGCAATACCAGGTCCGGTATCAGTAACTGTAAATTGAATAACCCAGGTTTTGTTTTTACCATGGAAATCTGTGTATTTTAATTTATTTAAATCATTATCAGTAAAATTACCCAAGTCGTCATCATTTTTATTCACACAATCAATTTGCTTAACAGACGCACTATCATCATTGTTGCCAAAATTATAAGATTCAGCTAAACAATAATCATAAACTGAAGATTTTAAAGTGTGTATGGATTGTTGATCACTAGCCTGGTTATCACAATCATCATGAGCGGTATCAGAAGAAGCAGGTGTGAACGTTTCGTAGCATCCTTCCATCTCATTATGGTTGCTAGACTCACCAGTATTCATATTATCGGTATGAAGATGTTCTCCAGCAGTAACAGTAGCCGAAGTACTCGTAGAACCAGATCCTCTTAAGTGAACACCACTAGCGTTAGCATCATTCATTTTACCTTTAATGTAAACTTTTTCATAATTTACACTTTTAGAACGTTTCTCATCATATTCTCCAATGACTCTAATAGTGACACTAACTGAACCATCTTCAGGTGTGAATTTTAAGGAGTTTGAAACTAAGTTCATAATAACTTGAATAATTCTATTTGAATCGGCAAAAAAGATAATTTTGTTTAGAAAGAAAGGTTTCATGATAACGCCTAAACGAACATTTTGATCTTTAGCAGTCTTACTAAAAATTGATTTGATTTGTGACGCCACTTCTAGCATCAAGAAATTTTTCTTCTGTAACTTTGTTTTATCCAATTGATTTTTGGAGAATGTCAATAACTGAGTTAAAATATGTAGCAATAATTCACCTGATCTAAAAATTATTTCTAATGAAGATTGTATTTTAGAAGGATCTTTTTCATCCATAGCAACAGAGGTCATACCTAAGATACCATTTAATGGCGTTCGCAGTTCATGAGATATATTAGCAATAAAAACGGTTTTTGCTTCATTTGCATCCTCAGCCTCTTGTCGTGCTTTATCAGCCTGAATTTTAGCAATTTCTAATTCTTTAGTTCTTGCTCTGACTCTCTCTTCTAAGTGAGTGTATGACTTATCTAATTCTTCAGACATCGCTTCAAAAGCATCGGTCAACTCAGTCAACTCATCATAAAACAATCCTTTCTTTTTTCTTAAAATAATTAGATTTCCATCAATTTCACAAGAATTCCCTAAACATTCAATACTGAAACTATCATTTGAGGTTTGTGTGATGATTCTTGATGCATCTGTACCTAGCGAGCAATTTGTATTTCTTCGTTGATCAGAATTAAAGCTTTGTGTAGCAGAATGGGAAGTATCAAACTCGCTAGATGAACAATAAACTGGACCGTTAGCTATATTATTTTGCCTATTTGAACTACTTGAGTATGGATGCACCCTCTGTTGTTTTTCAATTGTGGAACCAGTTTTTTCATTCGATTCAATTGATTTTCTTGAAAGAAATCTATTATGCTTCGTCTTTCTTTTCTTGTAACGATAGTTTCCAATCCCTCTTCTCCTAGTGATTTCTTCGGTAGCACGTTGTAAATTGATAATAGGCCTAACACCATAATGAGCCAATGGAAAGGTTAATATAACAAGAACTATAGCTATACCAAAGCAAACTCCAATCATTATCTTGGTTAATCTAACAGTTGGACTTAAAAAGTCGGATCTTGATTGTTGGACAATGACAAGCCAATTGGCCCATGATATTTTCAATCCAGAATAACCCAGTGCAACTTTTAAATTCTCCAAGTTTTTGGTTGATTTGAGCCAACCTTCAGTCTGTCCGAATTTCCAAGCTTGAAAAGCTGGAATAAATTTATAAACTATTTGATTAATATTTGTTATACTATATGGATTATACGTATCATAAATTGTTTGAAAATATTTTATATCTGTATAGTTATTATAAGGAGTAATGGGTTTCAGAATACTAAGACCAGTATAATCGCTTGAACTTGAGATACTGATAAATGTTGATAAATTAAAGTTTATGATAACTGTCAGGTATCCAGCTAAACTTGGTTTTGCTATTAGCAGAGAAGTATTTGTATAAACAGGAGCAGTCATTGAAATGAAAAAAAAATTTGAGTAGTTCCCATTAATAGGATTCGAAAGATAATTACCATTTTCTATAAGACCATCTGGGATACTGAATTTAGACAAATTACCTAGTATGTATAAACTATCGAGATTCTGGGAAGTAAGATTTGACGTACCTTCAGAACGTGTAGCAGAAGTGATGACATTTAAATTTGTGTCATATAATCTGGCACTAATCAGAGTATCAGAAGAGTCTAGGGTTTGTTGCATTGTAACACCGGCAGAAGCAAACCAAGACGAATTATTAGTACCAGCTCTTGAATAGCTCAAAGCAGTTTCTATTGTATCTCTAGTAGTTAATAAATTTAATTGATAATAATAACTTGAAATTGATTGGCGCAGTTGAGCTGCTTTTAATTGGGCTATAACTTCTAGTCTTGTTGCTCTTGATTCAGTGATAACTGATGTAAAATAGATACCGGTGACGATTGCCAAAACTAACAGGGAAATAAATGCAACAACTAAAACAAGAACCATTAATTGAGTTCTAATGGAAACTCGTATGCTGTGCCATACTGGCCTCATTTTATTGAATTATGCTAAGTGTATACAAACAGATGAAATATGCACAAAGCAGTAAATAATAAAAATTGAATAAATTAGTGTAATATATAATGCAATAAAGCTTCAAACTAGCGTTATTAAGAGTGAGCAAGTTATAACAATAAAACTTTTTATGGAGTTGTTATGGTTTATATCAAAGATATCTCACGTGTGTTGTTTCAAAGTGTTGTTAGTCTGTAAGGTCACAACTGAAGTCAAATGATGTAAAGAGGAAAAAGCTTAGACCTATTAGTTTATTGTAGTATCAGTCAGGTATATGTAAGGTTAATATGTGTAAGTTGATATGTTTTCTAAAAAACAGAAAAGTCGATATTGAGAGTTGCTCACGTAAGCCGGCTTAAAAAAAAAGGCTAACTCGTTTAGGTGAAAAATGATTTGTGTTGTTATTTTTTTATCTGGATATATATTTATACAGTATTTGGGTGATTAATAACAAAATACTATTTGATAGCAAAAACTAAAATGTTAAGCACAACTTGATATAAAGATTAAAGGAGTTTGTCGATCGATACATTGGTTACTTGGTACTTCTCTGGCGAAAATGTCTCTGGGGAAAACGTTTCTCAGACCCTCATAATTGAGAACTTTAATGGCTTCCCTAACACATGTCATT
Organism: Ambrosiozyma ambrosiae; assembly: GCA_003705185.2. Lineage (NCBI taxonomy): Eukaryota > Fungi > Ascomycota > Pichiomycetes > Pichiales > Pichiaceae > Ambrosiozyma > Ambrosiozyma ambrosiae. Next base: position 110,102 of record PPHU02000010.1, read on the forward strand.
GCTCCGATTCAGGTCAGTTACCTAGATAGCTAGGCGTGTTTATATTTATTATTCCACTTCTACAGTATTAGATCAAAACTCCCTGTTCTCCTAAGAATAATTAGGAACATGTCCGAGACTACCGAAACATCCCACATAACCTGTTGGATTGTTACAGCGTAAAGGCTAGATTTTCAATTGCCAAGACTTACTTTATTTTGTGGCTGAATAAAATATTATATATGGCGCATTCTTAGCTTAGATGGCGCAGCATATAACGGTAGTAGAAACATTCTTCATAAACTTTTCAAAAACTGAACTACCAATGTAGTCATAAATTTAAAATTTATAACAAGAAAATGGTTAAATCACCAGAGTTTATAATGTGATTATACACAGTACACATATTTTAAACAATTATTAAATCTGTAATATAAATGTGAAGTTATAAGTTAAGAGGTTTATATTCCAATTATTTATTACTATTCTTTTTTTTTTTTTGCATTATTTGAAATTGATACTTATAAATCTACAATTATTTAAAATTAAACTAAGATATCCTATCTCTAGATCGAATAATTCACTAATAGATAAGCGGGTGGTACTACATCCGCTTCCGTTAATTTAGCTCTTCTTGTTGGCAGCTGCTATTAGGTAATCCGCGGAAGCAGACTCACCGCATATTTTGAATGTATCATCAAAGAATCAAAGGAATGCTAGATATATTAGGTTCGTCTTCTCCCTTAAAAATAGATGATTTACTTAGGTATTACTTCTGGTAAGTTGTGTCATAAATAAATTGATTGCCTCCCACATTTATTTATCACACTTAATTTTTTTTTCTCTGGAGAATAGAATCCACAACTTTGCAAGGTAAAAATAAACTATTGATAAGATCATTCAAATCAACAAAAAATGGATGGAGTTTGGAATTCAAGAAGATCTACTGTTTATTCTACTAAAGGTATAGTTTCATCTACCCAGCCTTTGGCTAATTCTGCTGGTATCAAGATATTAGAAAAAGGTGGTAATGCTGTTGATGCATGTGTTGCCGTTGCTGCTGCTTTGACAGTCACTGAACCGATGTCAACAGGTATTGGTGGTGACTGTTTTGCCTTATTCTATTCTGCTAAGGATAAGAAAGTTTATGGATTAAATGGTACCGGTAGAGCAGCATCTAATTTGAGTATTGATTGGCTGAAGAAAAATTATCATGATCATATCTTACCAACATTAAGATTCAAACCTGATTCTGTTTTCAAGGTCAACGTTCCTGGTGCTATTGCTGGGTGGTCGGATGCTTTGGAAAAATGGGGAAGTGGTAAAGTTACTCTATCTGACTGTTTGCAGCCTTCTATTCAATTGACGGAAGATGGATTTGGTTTATCTCAATGTGCTGCTCATATGTGGAATAGCTTAACTCCAAAATTATTAAGGGAAAATGAAAAAAATGAAGATTTAAAATTATTTTTACCAAACAAAGATTTTACAGCTCCTAAAGAAGGGCAATTTATTAAAAATAAGAAGTTTGCTGACACTTTGAAAATTGTTGCTAAAGAGGGTAAGAAGGGATTTTATGAGGGTGAAGTGGCTGAAGCGATAGTTAAAGAATTGAATAAAAGAGGGCATCCAATCAATTTAGAAGATTTATCCAACCATAGTTCTACGTTTGTTGAGCCTTTAAGTTACGAGTTCTTGGATCATAAATTGTGGGAAATTCCACCTAATGGTTCAGGTATAATTTCCCTACTAACTTTAGGTTTAATTAAATCCTTAAATAAATCCAAAGTCATTGACATTGCGAAATTAAAACACAATTCAGCTGAGTACTTGCACTTATTAATTGAATGCTTGAAAATTAGTTTCAGGGATTCTGATGAATGTGTTAACGATTATGAATTCTTCAAAAAGAAGTATGGAATTGATTTTCAAGAAGATGCCAAAATTTTATTATCATCTGACGATTATTTTGACAAACGTTGTAAAGAGTTCAGTCCATCAAAGGTTATTTTAAATAATGATTTAAAAACAGGAATTCCAAACTCAATGTTCAAATCCGATACTGTTTATTTTACGGTTTCTGATAGCGAAGGTAATGCTTGCTCTTTTATTAACTCTTTATATGAGGGTTTTGGTAGTGGTATTATCATTCCAGATTACGGGTTTGTTTTGCAAAACAGGGGTGGAAATTTTAATTTGAATCCTAAATCTAAGAATTGTTTAGAAGGAAATAAAAGAAGTTACCATACCATCATTCCAGGCATGATCACTGAAGAATCAAGTTTACAACATGGTAAGGAAAATCTTTACGCTTCTTATGGTATTATGGGTGGTTACAATCAGCCTCAAGCTCATGTTCAAGTTTATTTGAATATGCTATTGTTTGGCATGGACCCTCAAGAAGCTTTAAGTGTTCCTAGAATATGCTTGTTTACTAACCCTGATTCCAAAGGAAGTGATAGAAGTGAAGGTGCAGATGGGCCAGCTAGTAATAATATCACTGGAGTTGGTTGCGAAAATGATATTCCTGAAGATGTCATTGAAGAACTAAAGAATTTAGGTCATCATGTCAAAGTTGTTTCTGGTAATGGTCGTAATTTGTTTGGAAGGGGTCAAATTATTAGAAAGGAATCCAAAGAAGATGAAGTTTTACTCTACGCAGGTGGTAGTGATCCAAGAGGAGATGGTGCTTCTGTTCCTTTCTATTAAACAGATTATATTTATTAGTTATTCATTTTTTATTTCTTTTATAGTGCGTTCAGTTTAATTGCATGCATAGTCATATTTCGAAGATTTAGCTTCCTCTTTTTTTGCTTTAATTTGTAGAATTTAAAGAGTAATGTAGTTTAAACTAAAATTGAAAGAATATGTAACAGAAAACCAGGAAAAAACACAAATCAACATAGAACTAAAATAATATAGTTGTGTTTTCGGAAGTTAACGTAATAAAACTATACATTTTGAAAATAAGTTGATATAAAATAATTTGCTTAATCTAATAATCATATCTGAAATTTCTGTTTTCAATATCAGTAATGTCCAAAAATAATGCATCTCTATGCAATTCATCCTCAGGCATATTTTCAGCCTCTTTGTCTCTGACCTTATTTTCTCTCACCACAAGAACTCTTAAAATGAGAAGTAGAAAAATACAAACACCAGTTTCAATAATTAAAGCCGTCTTAGCTTTAATATAATCTGGAGCATCAGTACTTCTGAAATGCTGAGGAGCTAACAAATTTCCCAAGCAGAAAGACATTAAAGTCATTGTATTTCTGGTTAATCTTTTAGTATATCCAGATGTATTGCATGCACCCCAAGCATAAATGATAGCTAATATGGAACCATTCATAGACATCAAGTAAATTCCAATCAACTTACCAGCCTTTTGAGAAGTACTTAAAGAAACCTGAAGAATAACACCAACCAAAGACAGAACACTAATACATATAGCTGCATATACCTTTTTACCGACGGTGTAACTACAAACATAACAAGTAATAACAGTAGTAACAGCACTAATGAATCCAGCGGGTAATTGCATAATAGTAGTTTCAGTCTTACTAAATCCAAATGATTTAATAATAGTACTTGAAAATGTAGTAACAGAACCACCAACACAATTGGAAAGAGCACAAATTACAAATAATAACCAAGTCTGTTTATCCTTTAATAAAATTTCTTTAATCTGATAAAACTTGTAAGTTCTGTTTTCAACACCAGCTTGATTAGCTCTAATGTGATTAATAACTTTTTCTTTTTCTTCTTCAGTTAAAAATTTACATGATATTGGATTATCAGGTAGAAATATGTATGTGACAATACCCATAAGGGAAGTAAATATACCCATAAAAATAAATAAAATCTGCCAATTCTCTAACTTTGTAGAATGAACATGCTGAAAAGCAAATGATAAGAGAGATCCAACCATTTGACCAACACCAACTTGCATATACCATAATGCAGTTCTTCTAGTTTGTTCAGCTTTTGTATAATACATTCCCATAATTGGTATTAAGCATGCTGCAGTAGAGGCCTCAAAAACACCTAACAAAGTTCTTATAACCATTAATCCAGCATAGGTTTTAGTAGCAGAATGGAAAGCAACAACAGCACCCCAAAACACCATATTCACTGCTAAGTATTTAGCAACTGGTAACTTTTGAACCAAAAATCCAGCTAACGGTTCACAGGCTAAAAAACTGACATAAAACATAGTACTTAAATTTGCGTACTCGTTTCCTTTCAAATGATTAGTAATTCCCATAACTGCTGCATAGTTTAATAAAGTTTTATCCAAGAATTGTAAAAAGTATGAAAGCATAAAGAAAGGCATGATATGTAAATCAATTTTTCTTTTTAAACTTTTTGGCAGCCCAACATGGATCTCTTCAGTATGTCCAACATCATGCTCATCCAAACTTGTTAAAGGTTTCAAGGAAACTTGAATGGTCTGCTTTTTTTCTGTATTATGGGACATATTAATGTAGTTTATTGAAAGAGCATAAAGTATGAAATGATATTTTTGGATTAAACTTACCAACAAAAGGAATAGCTCCCTATTTAAATACAGAAGTTATGAGTCGGGTAATCATTCGTTTCATACATTACAAAATCCTTGGCTAAATGTTGCTTTTAGATAAGGATAATTTGAGTATAATAAACCATATATGCAGAAGAACTGGAAATGCAATTAATTTTGCAGATCGGCTAAGCTTCCAAGTAAGGATTTGTCGAAAACCAGGCACATCTATTTTTCCGACAGGGTCCTATTAGATCCTTGAATCTTTGAATAACTAAAAGAGTATAGCAAAATAAAGGGTCTTATTTTATAAGTTTGAAGAATCATGGATGCAATAAAGGTATAGGTTTTCTAAGGAATAAAACAAACAAATTGTAATTAGTCCTGGTTTCCATTGAGAAATTTCAGACCTAAATTCCAATGAATCATATCTATCTTCTAGTTTTGGAGGCATGCAGGTATAGATTAGAATCAAGTGAAGGAAGATGTTCTTCCGCATTTATTTTGGTAATACGATAAGGATAAGGAAAATTTTATATCATTAAATAAATAGTGCAGAAGTTGTGCACGAAGATAAGATTTTAAATTTAGACGATATACAAAATCACTACTGATATTTGAAATTTCTGTTCTCAACATGAATGAGATACAAAAACAAGGCATCTTTATGTATGTTATAAGATATTTGGATTCATATGAACTTCTGAATTAATGTAAGAGACTAAGAATTCAACTGCTTTCTTCTCCATGTAGTGTTTTTTTGGGTATCTTAATGTATACAACGATTTGGCAGGTAACCAAAGCTAGTGGAAACCAATTCAGGATACAAGGCTTCACGTGGTGTCAAGAAATATGTTAAAAATATTCCCAAAATAAGGATGACATAGTTCTTTAAATATTGATGAAAGTTCTGGATGCTTGAATTATGTTTATTTGACTTCAGATCGAAGAAAAGTACCACGGAAACAAATTGTGAGGTAATAATAAAAAATCTTGTCTATATCTGGAAACACAATTCACAATCACAAAAACAGAGAGTGAAAAAAGCAAAAAAAGCACTAATCATTCATATGTCAACTATATATAAAACAAGTTAATCAAAACTGTAACATGGATAATTATAGATAAATCAAAGTTTTTTATAAGTGCAGACTTCTACTTAGAAACATGCAAGAAACTGGTTGTTAGTGACTGAGTAGCAACTGGCGGATCTACCTGTGGCTAAAGGGGAGTCAGAGAAGTATTATTTTTGGATTGCAAATTCCAATCTTACATCGTTATATATGAACAGGGATGTCTGAAAGAGCATCACCTAAATGGAGTTTAGCATAAATATGAACTGGATTTTGCCGGCCTCAATACAATCAAAATATTGTACATTTAAGTAGCATGCAGCATAGTCAAATTAAGGAGCAAAATAGGATATATATTTAAAAATAACATAAAATGTATAAAGCACATGAAACTGAGAAAAAGATAGGGTATATATACAACTTAGAAATGAAAGGAAAAATAGTAATTTAATGAAGGTAAAACTAGGACAAAAAACACTCATGATGAACAATTAAGTAGATCATATAAACTCTCAGTTCCTTCAAATGCAACTTCAAAATCAGAAAATTCAAAAAAAGAATCAAATACATTAGGTTCAGGATTTAAAACCTGTGAGGAAAAATCAGATATAGAATGAGGACCAACAACTATTTGTTTGGCAGTTTCTGCTTTAACTTTTGGATTAATTAAATATGGAACTCTGGGGCTAGAGTCGTTATTCAACTTAAATAATCTAAGTAATATGTCAATTCTTTCACTTGTTTCTTTGATAATACCCATAGTAGTTTGATTCTTATATTTCTTGTTAATATTCTTGATTTGGATGATTGAATCCATTATCATTTGAAAGTTAACAGAATGTGTAGTTTCTAACTCATTTAACAAAGGACTGTAGTTTGCACTTTCTTTTTTTGGTGATTTATCTTTAATTACTGTATTTGCTAATAAAAGAACCATGAGTCCACTATAAGCGTAATATAAGTCAAAATAGAGCAATCCATTGAATAAATGGCTTTGAGCTGAAAATAATACAACTTTAGTTATTTCAACAGCCGATTTGATAGCATAACACATTGTACCTAATAGTGGATTGGCCATTTTAATTTTATTTGTTTTATTACTTAAACCAAATTCAACTAAATAGGGTAAACATAAAGATATAACAACATAATTGAATTGTAAATGTAATTTAATTAGATATCTTTTTGGTTTATCATGTATGTAATTTTTAAGGTCATCAGTTAAACTTTCTTTCCAATAAATCGTAGCTCTTTGAATCCTTAACACATTTTCGACATTTTCTCGAGACCAGAGATTTTTATGTGTAAGCACATATTCTCTGTTTTTCAAAATTTCATACATGATTTTCATCATTGAGACAGACTTCAAATAAACACCTTTGAACAAATTATCTTCAACAAAATTCAGTTTAGGTAGATCCAAATCAACCTCTTGGAGTGAAAAATTTGGATACCTACCCAACATAGAACAATTATTAACCTGGAGGCGAAAACTTGACCAGAAAACAACTCTAATCTCTTCTTGCAAGTCAGGCTCAAGTTTATTAACCACTGAATTACGATGGAATCCAAGACTAATACTTTTAAAAATGGAATTATTCCACAATAACCAAGCAGCATCTCTATTTTTCTTCGTTTCATAGTATAATCCAGCTAAATACAAAACTCTCACTGAATAAACAGAGCTTGAAAAAATAAAATCAGAAACGCAAACATTGATAAGATTCACATAATTATCCACAGCAGACTCTGGTACCAACTCCATCTTCATTACTTCAGTCTGAGATAATCCAGAAATCATTGAATTCCTGCCTATAATCCAAACTAAATATATTGAACAAATTTCTGCAATATTGAAATCATGGGTCATATTATTATTTCCAACATTATCTAAAACTTTAGTAAAAAATAACTTTTGTCTTGATCTGAACCTAGTTTCATTGAAGACAAAATAACTTGGATGAACTCTCTTGAAAAAATTATCAGTATATAAAGCTGCTTCTTTCTGCGGAACTACGCTTATCAACAAACACTCCAGTAAATCAGGACCAGCCGCACTTCTGAGTGTTGGAATAGTTTCGGCTTCTACTTTCTCATGATCATGTATTTGTATTTGAGTATCTTCATCATTATTATCAACCTGGCTGAATTCTAACAATGCATTGAAAACACCTGTAGTATCTCCGGTTTTAAGTTGATCTTCGGAATGAGAATTAGTCTTGCATGTAATATCACCTTCAGCGCTTTCACTTACTTCCGAATCAAATGTTCTAAACACAGTTTCACCTTCCACATCAACATTAGATTTGTTGTCGAGCAAAGGGAGAGATACATGTAAAGCTTTAGCCATACCTTTAATATCTTCGACACTGTTTGGATCACTCTCTGGGAACATGGCTCCCACTATTCTAGTTAAACAGTCCAGGTGGTATTTAGTAGAAGCAACAGTGGCTCTTTTCTTTCTTGGAATTGAGGTGATACAATGAGCTCCCGATTTGGAACATTGAACACATGGAGTTATATTATCAAATTGTTGAATACCGTCCTTGAATCTTCGGCAAGCACGCTTTCGTTGTTTACAACGGTCACAACTATAAATGGCTCTTTTTCTTTCGTCATTAGACACTAGTTTCACTTTGCGTGGCATCTTGAGAACGGGATTTATATCATGTATCAGAGACTATATAATAAAACTGAGGACCTAAAATAGGTGTTATGATGTGAACAGAAACAAATCCAAAATGAACAATAATTAAATCATTTACTTGGTGGTTCAACTCCATATTAGGCTTTTTGACCTCTGCCATTTTTCGAAGATGATCCCGAGATAACAAAACAGATTTGCGAGTTATGTAGTGGAATGGTGGCGCAAGAATTTATAATTTATAAAACAACTCTTGTCTGATAAGAAGTTCATCAGATCAAGTATGCATGTCTCCTGTTATTAAGTGCTAGAAGATATATTTGAATAAAGATCGGTAAATTGTCATACTTTTAAGTTATAGCTTATGAATACTCAAATTTGTCAAAAAAATAAATATACAAAGTCCTAGAAGATTAAGATGTTTGTTTTTAAAAAAATACCTAATTTCTGCTATCTGGACTGGGAATTAATTGTCATATGAACTATCTTACAAAATAACTCCTATAAAATGACATATATATATGTCAACGTTTGAAAATTGAAACCCAGGTACAGTCATCGCATTTTAAGAATTACAAATCACTTTAGATACTGTAAAATTCCTGCCATATAACAACGTGACAAAAAAAGACTAACAGATTCAAAAGATTCTTGAATTATTGAATAGTATTGCAATTATGCTTTTTCATTTATGAAAGATCAAGTTCTTGTTGGATCATTCTCAAATTGAAAAGATTTTTAAATGTATTAGGATCGATGTTTACGATCATAACCAGGCAACTATTTGTCAAATAGATGTTTATGGTGTTAATGATTATTCTCCATATCATATGTCTTGGGAGTTAAATTTTCTGGTTTAATTCATATTAGATATAGAGAAAACTTATAATTTTAATGAAAATAATAGGTTATTATTGATCTTATGCATGATTATAGAATTCCAGTATTACGACTATTTTTCACTAATACGCATGGACACGCTCCGCCGTTTCTTCGCAGTTAGTCAGTCATGAGCTCCGGGCTTATTTTTTCTCGGATTGCGAATTGGTATTACTAGTGAGTCAGCCAATTTTTATTTATTGAATGTTTTTCAACTTTCTTTCCTTTAAATTGGATAAAATCAATTCAGATATACCTAAAATATATCCAAAATGTCCTTATTATCTCACTCATTATGTTACTCTGCTGTTTCAAAAGCAGCAGCAATCAACATAGCTAAGTTCTCCGCATTTTCCAATTCTTCTTCGAATGTCAGATTATTCTCTTCAACAATCATCTCCCTAGATAAGGTCAAAGTTAAGAATCCTCTTGTTGAACTCACAGGTGATGAAATGACTCAAATTATCTGGGAGGACATTAAGACTAAGTTAATTAAACCATATCTGGATATTGATTTGAAATTATATGATTTATCTATCCAATCCCGTGATGCTACAAATGATCATGTTACGGTTGAAGCTGCTAATGCAATTAAGAAATATGGTGTTGGTGTTAAATGTGCTACAATTACTCCTGATGAAGCCAGAGTTAAAGAATTTGGCTTGAAGAAAATGTGGGTCTCTCCAAATGGTACAATTAGAAATATTTTAGGTGGTACTGTTTTCAGAGAACCAATTGTTATTGGTTCAGGACCTGACAAAGCTCCTGGTGATATTGAAGTTCCTAGATTAGTTCCAGGTTGGGAAAAACCAATTATTATTGGTAGACATGCTCATGGTGATCAATACAAAGCTACAGATTTAGTTATTCCAAAGGCTGGTAAATTGGAATTAGTTTATAGTCCAGCTGATGGCTCACCTCCAGAAACTTTCAAGGTTTATGATTACAAAGGTGCTGGTGTCGGCTTATCTATGTACAACACTGAAGAATCAATTGAAGGTTTTGCTCACTCTTCTTTCAAAATGGCTTTAAACAGAGGCTTACCATTATTCTTATCTACCAAGAACACTATCTTAAAGAAATACGACGGTAGATTCAAAGACATTTTTCAAGAGATTTATGAAAAGGAATATAAGTCAAAATTTGAAGCTAAAGGTATGACTTATGAACATAGATTAATTGATGATATGGTTGCTCAAATGATCAAATCAAAGGGTGGATTTGTTTTGGCTTTAAAGAATTACGACGGTGACGTTCAGTCAGACATTGTTGCTCAAGGCTTTGGTTCTCTAGGTTTGATGACTTCTGTCTTGATGACCCCAGATGGATCTGCTTTCGAATCTGAAGCTGCCCATGGTACAGTTACCAGACATTACAGAAAACATCAGGCCGGTGAAGAAACTTCTACTAACTCAATTGCTTCTATATTTGCATGGACTAGAGGTCTTTCTCAAAGAGGTAAATTAGATGGTACTCCGGAAGTTGTTGATTTTGCTAACATTTTAGAAAAAGCTGTTTTAGATACTGTTTCTAAAGATGGTATCATGACTAAAGATTTGGCTTTACTAGTTAATAAGAGTGAATATGCATCAACTACTGGTTTCTTAGATGCCGTTGCGGCTAGATTAGCCAGATCAGTTAAGGTTTAAATCCAACCAATATACCTCACACCAAGTATTGATACATTTCGAACTGTAAAATACTTCCAGTAACGCCATGTTGTTGAATCATTTATTCATTCTGTCTTCTTTCCCTTTATTTACTTACTAATTATACATATCATTTAACTAATATACTTTGTTAGTAGACCTATCGCAGCCGGGAATTGCAAGGGTCATATTTTACTAAATCCAGATATAAAGAAATCTTTAGTGTCATTACCTACTATCTCTTTAAGAAGCAAAAAAATTGATTCAAATAATGACTCAAAGAATAAAAAGTAAAATAGAGCTAAACTTGTAGCCCCAATCCATAGAAAAACTTCAAATTGTACTTCATAAATCAAATAGAGGTAGTCACATCATTCTTCTTTTGATTTTCAGGATAAATATCATTTTCAAGGTAAGTCCAAATCAAATCTAGTCCAAAATAAGTAGCTACAGTAATAGCACCAACTTTAAAAAATGGAACGCCTAAATATTTATAAAAATAAGCATGTGGGTTAACCTCATTTGACCTAACTTCTTCGTAACCATAATTATATTCCTCGTTAGGCTTCTGATTATGAGTCTGAGTTATATGATCATTTTTGGTTGAGGGTTGTGGGGACTCCAACTTTGATGTTGATTGATGTCTCCTAGTTTCTATCGGTGTTCTCTGTCGTCTCTGAACCAATGAAAATGAATTCAATTGCTGTCTGAAAGGAGATGTTTTTAATAATCGTATAAAATGATTTGATGACATAAAATGATACATATAATGACCGGTATTCGGATCGACTATGATATACGTGTAATTAGTATCATTTGATCTGTTCTTTTCTTGAAGACTTGTTTTTAAGAGAGAAAGGCCTAGCGTTTGTCCGTTCTCCACGATTACAACCTTTGGGTATGTGGCTGGAGACAAATGCGCCTCATAAAAAGCAGCAAACAAATATAATAGCGTAGCGCTTTTAAGAGTTTAATATTTTGAATTTGCATTTTCAAAGTTTATTGGCAAATCAAATTTATCCTCTTTAAAACTTTAATATGTTATATAATACATTAAAATTCGCTATATACTTTTTGAATTGAAATTGAAAATTAATTAATAAATAAAAATTAAATGTCTTGCAATAAATCATCGATGGTTGTGTAAATGTCTTCTAATTCATCCTCATTTGGATAAGCTTTTGCGAATTCTTTGGCCTCAAGCAAAAATGTTTTTGCTTTTATCGGTTGCTTATTTAATATAAAATTAATTCCAAGATCCACAAGAGAATAAATCATGATTTTAGCAGCCATGTCTCTATGGCTATTTCTAGAATTTTGATAGAGCTTTGCAGCAGATCTACCGGCTGACTTTAACCGAGGTATTGCAGTATTCTCACGAAGAATTCTTTCTGAAACGTCACTAAGCTTTGATCTGGAAAGCCTTCCAGCCTTGACATCAAGTTTAAGTCTTAATAAGCTGTCTCCTGTTTTGAATCTATAAATTGTTTGTCTTAAAAGATCATCGATTCCAGGAAGATGTAAAGGGCTAGAGAAAAGTAGCAAGGGAACAGCCAAATGCGACTTACCTTTATCCATTAATGAATCTCTAAATATATCAAGTGCAAAAGCAAGATTCGAAGTAAAAATAGGGTAGTTTCCTTGAAAACACATTAGAAATTTTTTTTCTGGCAAACCTCCCAGCAAGTTCGTTCTTCTATGAATGTAATTTAGTAATTTTGTTCGTGGGCTAAGATCAAGAGGAACGATTGGATAGTCACATAGTTCATTCATAGCATGATTGATGGAAGGAGTAATATAAAACATACTTAGTGGATTTAAATTGTAAAATCTCATCAACGACTTAACAATGGAGAATGCCAACAATTTCCCAGCTTGTTCTTTATCGGCTTCAGAAGCAAGCAAGTGATACCTTGTAGTAGAGGCTAACAACAACGAAATCATGAAATCATACTGACTGAATTTAGGAGCCGTGCTATCATTAAATTGAACCAAATTAAAGGTATAGAATTCTGAAACTTCTTTATAAATACTAACAGCTTTATCTAATTCATCCAATTGCTCGTAAATTTGGGCTAGCTTAATAACTATCCCAGAATAATGAAGGAAAGCAGGAGAGCTTCCAGTGTTATCAAATAGTTCTATAGCTGTCTGACAAAGCTGAACAGCTAGTTGAAAATCACCTTCACGTTCAGCTATTAAGATATATTCAATAAGCTGTTTGATTTCTGATGGTATATTGGTAACTTGCTGTGTGCTAGTCATGGGCATAGAATAATCTAATGCATGCCTCCAAATGACACTTCCAAGACAGGTTCCTAAAAAAAATAGTGCAAAAAGCACTGCAGAATAATCGTGTTTCATCGAATCGTAATTTGTGTCAACGCCTGTGGTTTCACCACCATTTATTTGATTATTCGAATTTTGAAAATGATGTAACGCATCTGAACTTTGAAAGGGACTATTTAAAGGTTCGGGAAATTTGTTTGCATCTTGAAAATGAGTTAGTGATGATAATGTGAAGTAATTTAAAGATGACTTTCTGGAGATATTATCTTGTTGTTTGGATGAAATTGAGTAAAATGATGATGTGAGATCAAGTAAGTGGTTCTTTTGTATGTTAAATAGTTCTGTTCGGAGACGACTAGAAAGTTTAGTTCTAAATATATATGGCATTGACTGGTTAGGTGAGTATCTGAGCTCTGTCGCTTCTGTGATGTCTGAATCATTGAAAACTGGAAGGGTAAACTAAATTGATTAAACTGGCAAAAGACCTAAAGTCGGGGTCTCGCGGACTCACCTTAAACCTTCAATTTGAGTGAACTCTAGTTACAGCAGCGATGCTCAGGTATAACTCAGTCTTTGGATTTGGCTAAATTACCCACGCTTGATAAACAGATGGTATTATTTTCAAAGTATTCTACCAAAGCTCAAAACTCTTTTCGTATAACGTCTGAGTGAGGTGTTTTATCCGATTAGCATCAAAATTTAATTAGAAGATTCCTTTTCTTGAACATCTTACCTTTGTTTCGTCTACAAAGCCTCTTTAAATTTTCTGATTATATTTCGAAGTCATGACTACTTTTTACTGAATCTCAGTAGAGGTATATCTTTCTTAATAATACGAATTATAGGGATTCTGGAGAAGTGGTAGTGATTTGTTTGTTCTTCATCTTTAAGAATGTAGTGAATATCAAACAAAAATTCCGAAAATTATCTTTACTTCACCTCTGCACCATAATAAGTTTGAGAAGAGATTTGAGCTTTGCAATCCTTTTCCCTACCATATTGTAATTGTAGTTACTTTTACAATCATGGCCGTTTATGTAATCATTCAGAAATTAATAAGACAATTAACGTTCGAAATCATACTATCTGGGGCTATACTTTTTCCCGAAAATAATGCAGATTACAAATTCCGGTTGTTCAATTTGATAAGCCACCACCACACTGCAAACTAGCTTTAATTTTTAATGTAGAGGTTTAGTTAGACTCGTCTCATATGTTATATATTATATGGCTATTTTATATTAGTATATTGTTATCATATCCACAGTTTTTAATTTGCAATTTCCTTAGTAATTCAATTTCCCCAAATCTGGAAGCCAAACCACTATATAAACTGCTCAAAATCACCGAGGTGTCACAATAAATTCAATTTGATTTATCAATCTTTATAGCTTTAAAAATATGACCACAAAAACTACAACTTTAAAAGTACAAGGAGATCTTCCATTAGATAAGTCGATTGAAAAGATTATTAAAACTTCAAATGGTTTATTAATCGGCTCAACCAAAGGTGATAATCATCATTTCGGTGCTGATCCAGATGGATTAACAATCTTACCTCCAGAAACAAAGCAAAGACTAGTTAGTTCAGGTGTTGATATTTCAAAAGGATACCCGACTAGACCAGATAAGTCTAAGATTCCAATTTATGTGGATGAAGCATATGCAATTAGGGATGAAGAATACAAATATGTTGACAGAGGTAAGAATGCCGATCCTGAAAAGAAAGCCTTGTTTAGTGCAGCAAAAGATGTCATTGATTTAACCAAGCATATTGGTACCGAGCTTGTTGGATTGCAATTATCTGATTTGACGGACAAGCAAAAGGATGAATTGGCTTTGCTGATTGCTGAAAGAGGTGTTGTCTTTTTTAGGGAACAAAAACTAAGTCCCCAAAAGCAATTAGAGTTAGGAAAGTATTGGGGGCGGACTGAAGAACATCCTCAAGCTGCTCACGTTAATGGTTTAAGCGGCATAACTGTTATTTGGGGTGATTATTACACCAAAGCATTGGGAATAAATACAACCTTCAAGAACAACAATTATTGTAATTTTGGTCATTTAAAATATAGAGCATATGGTACCCAAGTTTGGCACACAGATTTGGTACATGAAAAGCAACCAGCAGGCTATACGCATTTACATTTAGATGCCATTCCGGATATAGGTGGTGATACTCATTGGGCTTCAGGTTATGGTGCTTACGATAAATTATCTGAAGAATTCAAGAAATTTTTAGATGGAAAGAAAGCAGTTTATATTTCATCTCATAGATATTTAGATAGAAATGATCCATTTGCTGGTCCAAAGCAAGTTGAAAGAATCCATCCTTTAGTTAGAACACACCCAGTCACAGGCTGGAAGAGTTTGTTTGTTAATAGAGCTATGACTACCAGAATTTTAGGTGTTTCACCAATTGAATCAGACATTATTTTGAAATACTTATTTGATGTATATGAGAAAAATGCTGATCTTAAAGTAAGATTTAAGTGGGGTCCACAAAAGCCAGGATATGGAGTATCTGCCATTTGGGATAATAGAATTACTCAACACAGATCTACATGGGATCATGAAGGTATTGATGCTAGACATGGTACTAGGGTTACTACCTTGGCTGAGATTCCAAGCTTTGATCATACATCAAAGTCTCAGAGAGAAGCTTTAGGCTTTCCATTGAATGAGTAGAAGGAAATAACTGACCTTGGTATTTTTTATTATTCAAATATTGATTGTTTTTCACCATTATTTTGTGTTTTGATATGGTTTTATCCTAAATTTTGTGTTAGTCTCTATGATTATATTGTCAGAACTTTAAAATCAATTTACTGCCTGTATTTCTGGCCCCATATTGATTTAGCCCATTATGCTCTCCATCTATACTTTTCAGCATATTCTTTAACTATTTAAACTAATGTTAGAAAACAAGAGAACAAATGATAATACATATAATGAAAGCAAGGAATTCGATCGTATGAGTGAAACTATTAAAATAAAGTCATAAATGCTTACTAGCGTACACTTTTAATTGGTATGAAATTGAAATTACAAAGTAATCTGTAATTTGATGCGCATATCCTACATAAATACTATAAAATGGATTGATACGAAATTTAGAACAAAATGGATCTAAAGAAAGTAACATCATACTTTAATGATTGGTGCAAAAGTGTGTAGAGCTGCAAATTAATCCGAAAGCCGAGGTCGCCTAGTAACAGACAAGCCACAGAACCGCAACACCGCCTAATTACTTTATAGAATTTGACCTAAATCAGGATTAAAAATCAATTTTATATCCAACTTCCTGTAGTACATGGTGTCTTGTTCATCACACTATAATTGGTTCACCTTCTAATGGTTTGATCTAGATTCTATATAGGAAATTTGCTGAACCAATATTAACTATCCTTAGTTAACTGCTGCTTCTGAGTATTCTAATTTTGATGATGAAAACGATTCTGTAAATGTGTATTTTTCCTTTCTCTGTTTTCCTTCTCAAAAATCAAATATCTTGTCTTATACCAACATTCCAGTTTATATTCTATAATCCGGTGACTTATTCTGGTGGAGTGAGGTGAATTCAGTTCTTTCGAATCATACCACAATATTGGTCGTACTGGTCGTGTTCAGGTTCGTCTAGTTAAAGATTGTTCTCGTTTAGCTGTCAGCCTAAAATACTCGAGGGGCTGCTGACTTCTCCAAGTCCTATTTAGGAAATAAATAGTATTTGAAAAGCTTCTTGTAGCACCTTTTAAAATCATTTTCGCTCAATATCTTTCCATAAAGAGAAACTAATGTTCAAAACATTTCGCCTACAGAAGCAGCTCGTAGTCGTCGTATAGCCGTGATGATCTCTATACGAAAACTATCTGAATCGTAACACTTTCACTTACATAAACAAAAACAACTGAAAACTCGTATTTAAAGATTAGTTTTCCTGTTTCACGCTCTTCTTGATTTTCACTTGAATCATCGACTTTTCATTTCCTTGATACAATTAACTTCTTTCTATTATCTTCAATACTTTCTGCTTTTGTTCCTCAACTGAGCTTGCTGTGAATTTTCATCAAAAAAAAAAAAAACTGGGTTGATACAACTTCTTATATCCAGTATTTCCGCTTTGTTCCAAAATCTTATTTATTTCGTTTAGATCTACCAAATTCTTTTCACAGACTTAAAGCCTGTATTTCATAAAATTCAAGTACATATAACATCACATAAATAATGGATATCGTTCTAGAAATAGTTGATACTTTCGTTTTCGATAAAACTTATGCTACTCTGTTACCCAAATCGTTACAATCCCAGCTTCCTGAAGTCGATTTATCTTTCTTAGATGCTTTCACAAACCTGAACAAAAATATTGGTAATTCTAGCAACGCTACTGAGACCAGCATCAAACCTATTGCTAAAAAGGCTATTTATGGTTTAAATACTGCTTATCATTACTTCGATGAATCACCTTATGCCCATGAATCTTTACTATCCAGATCGAATATCGTCAGACAAATTATTAGCTTGTTTATAATTATGACAACCTTTGGTTGGCTGCTATATTTTGGGGTTGCTTTCCTGTCTTATCGTTTTGTTTATAATAAAGAGAATTTTAATCATCCAAGATACTTGAAAAATCAAATGTCAATGGAAATTCAACAGGCTATGAGTGCTATTCCAGTTATGGTATTGTTAACTATTCCTTGGTTTTTGTTAGAGTTGCATGGTTACTCCAAATTATATTATAACATCGATGAATCAACGGGAGGTTGGTGGGCTTTAGTTTATCAACTGCCTTCTTTCATCTTATTCACTGATTGTGGTATATATTTCATACATAGGTGGTTACACTGGCCATCAGTTTATAAAGCCTTACATAAGCCACATCATAAATGGATTGTTTGTACTCCCTTTGCATCGCATGCTTTCCACCCTGTTGATGGCTATTGTCAAAGTTTACCATATCATTGGTATCCATTTATCTTCCCATTACACAAGGTTTCATATTTGTTTTTATTTACGTTTGTCAATTTCTGGACTGTTATGATTCACGATGGTGAATACATGTCCAATGATCCAGTTGTCAATGGTGCCGCTTGTCATACTGTTCATCATTTATATTTCAACTATAATTACGGTCAATTCACCACTCTATGGGATAGATTGGGTGGTTCGTATAGAAAGCCTGAACACGAATTATTCAACAAAAAGGAAAAAGTTGATAAAAAATTCTGGTTAAAACAAACCAAAGAAATGGATAAGCTTAGAGAAGAATTAGAAGGTGATAAAGATTTCAGAGAGTATGGCACGGAGGAGAATGAACTTAAAAAGAGAGCAAACAAGAAATAGATTGAAGTTTCTTTGTAAGATTATCTCTACTATGTTTAGATGTTGTTATTTAGGTGCTGTGCATTATCCATTTTTTTGTTTTCATTTGATAAACGATTCATACTTTAAATTATTATATGTTTCTAATTTGATTAACACATCTTATAACATATTTTTTTTTGTTTAAATTTGTTATTTTCTTTTTTATACATACCTGTCTTTATAATGTCTGTCTTTTCTTTTATCATTTCCCTTCTTTTATCTAATGTTTTCTACTTATAGCTATTTACTTTAACTATTCCTTTATGACTGCTACTAGCTTCCCTTTACATTACTATTCATGAAATAAGCAAATTACTTATTTACTCTCATTAATCATTCCGTAATTAATCTAACTTTAAATTGACAGTGTTCTGCAAAAAAAACACTTGGCTGTCATGACTGCGTTTAAGAAAAACTTGAAAACTAAATGTTGACACACAGTACAAATCACGGAGAAGCTTCTCGCTGTTTAGACTGTATTTAGAAATTCGGGCCCGAGATCTTTCCATTCTGACT
The DNA here is from genome assembly GCA_003705185.2 of Ambrosiozyma ambrosiae. NCBI lineage: Eukaryota > Fungi > Ascomycota > Pichiomycetes > Pichiales > Pichiaceae > Ambrosiozyma > Ambrosiozyma ambrosiae. Next base: position 129,014 of record PPHU02000010.1, read on the forward strand.
TCCTGCTTTTGTAACAATCAGAAACGCCAAATACTCTCTTTGACCAACAATATTAAAATCCCAAAAAACAATGCAATGTGAAAGTTTATTTCCTTATAAATGAATATTTAATAATGGTAACATGAATTTGCGGAGGGAATCCCGCATGAAATTGAAAATTTGGATGCTTTATTTAAATTTCCCTTATCCCTTAACCTTCAAAATATCAACTATTTAAATCAACCTATATATTCTCAATATTTTTTTCTGAAAAACTTGTTTGTTTTAAATTAACATTGACAGATAGCTACCATATTTTTTGACAATTCCTAGAGAAATGACTAAAACAGTGGATTACATGAGAGTTGCTAAGGATAAGAGACAATCTCTCTTATCAAAAATCCCATCAGAATGGCTCTTATCAACAATTCCGTCTGCAGAAGAACAACCTAATGTGAACGAATACCTTTCTACCATAATCTCAGCTAAAGAGCAAGATATCACTTCAAAATCAGCTACTGAATTATTATCATTATTAAAAACTGGTAAATTATCAGCTTACGAAGTGACTTATGCTTATTGTCATAGATCAGCTTTAGTTCATCAATTGACGAACTGTTTAATTGAAATATTCTATGATAGAGCTTTAAAGAAGGCTAAGAAATTAGATGAATATTATGAAAAGACGGGTCAATTATTTGGACCATTACATGGTATTCCTATTTCATTGAAGGATCAAGTCAATGTTCCTGGTATAACCACTTCAATTGGTTACTTAGGTCCTCATATTTCAGAAGAGAATGAAATCAAGATCTGTGATAATAAGGAATATAAAAAGGGTGGATCCAAAGAAGATGAACATTCATTAATTGCTCAAATCTTATATGATTCAGGTGCTATCTTTTATGTAAAAACCACTGTTCCGATGGCTATGCTAGGTGCTGAAACTTCCTCAAACATTGGAGTACCAACTGTGAACTCTATCAATCGTAGATTAGCGCCTGGTGGATCTTCTGGGGGAGAAGCATCTTTGTTAAGCGGGCATGGTTCTATTATTGGATTAGGTACTGATATTGGGGGTTCCATTAGGGGGCCTTGTGCAACTAGTGGTTTGTTTGGTTTAAGAGCAAGTTCCAACAGATTCCCATATTTAGGTGTTTCCAACTCATATGCCAATCAAATTGCGGTTTGCTCTGTCATCGGTCCAATGTGTCGTTATTTAGAAGATTTAGAATTGGTTAGTAAGATAGTGATCCAATCTGAGCCTTGGAATTTTGATGCTAAATGTGTCCCAATTACTTGGAAAGATAACGTTCAAATCTCTGAACACTTAAAATTTGGTGTTATGAAATGGGATACCGAAATTATGCCACATCCACCAATTTTAAGATGTATTTCTGGGTTAAAATCCAAATTGTCAATAGCTGGTTATGTTACTGAATCAATTGAAAAGCCGCCTGTTTCACATTTAGAATTGGCTGGTTTGTTAACCTCAATTTACACATTAGATAATTTCACAGATATTGCTAATAATTGTAAATTATCAGATGAGCCTTTCTCACCATTATTAGAAAGATCGTTTACTTTGCCAGGGAAGACTGATACTGTTGATGAATTTTTTGATAAGGTCGGATTGAAGTACAAATACCAACAACAATACGATAAGTTGTTCACTAACGGAGAATTTGATGCATTGATTGTTCCAGGCTGGTCAAGTACATCTTGGAAAGTTGGCGATAACATGAAGGTTAGTAATCCTTACACTAGGTATTTAAATATTTTGGATTATACCGTTTTAACTATTCCAGTAGGTGAAGTCAGTGAAGTTGATGTTCCATATAAAAGATCAGATAATGACTTCGGTTGTGCACAAGATAAAGTGAATTGGAATTACTATAATCAAAATTTAGTTAAAGGCATGCCTGTCGTTATACAATTGGTTTGTAGAAGATACCAAGAAGAAAAATGTATCAAGTTGGCTAAGCTGATTTTAGAGGTTTTAGAGAATTAGAATATTAGTTCCATAAATTTAGATTTACTCACTTTTTTTTGTTTTCTTTTGAATTTTTAGTTTTTACATAGTATGTTTGTTTTTTAGTTAGCAATTCAAAGTATAATTCTTAATTGATTCAGTTGCTCGACATATAAAATAACAAAATGACCCCGCGGTTAACGAAAACCGAAATATGGTTTTATCAACGATATCAAAACCATAAACGATTATTTAAAACAAAACAAGAAAAAGAGACTAACTTTTGTTTTAGAATAAAAAGAATAGATATGTACAGCTGTACAAACAACAATATCAGTAAGCATCAACAAGAACTAAAAATAAATCAATTAAACGGTAGTAGAAGTGGAGTGAAAGTTATCCGAATAAAAGAAAGTAATCATAGATAATAAAACAAATTGAAGTGAAAAGAACATGTAAATACCAACTCAGATGATCCACATTCGAAAGAGTATCAGCTTTAACCAAATCTCGTAAGCAAAAAAGTAAGTCATAATAAAAGAAATTCAATAAACATAAATACCAAACATAAGTAGCACTTTATAGAAGCAACTCTCAATTCAAAAAGAGAATAAAACTATAAAACAATAACAAAATCATATATTCTTTTTTCACTTTGTTTTGTGTATAAACCATAACCATGAATGTGATACATAAGTATGCAGTAGCTTTCTGTATAACCTATAACTATCTGTGTTCCTCCAAACAGAAGTATGCAAGCAAAAAATAGTGGTGATAATAGTAATAAGTTCTGTAAGAGTATATAAAATAGCATACCAGTAGACCCTAAAAAATTGCAATGTCTTCGAACATAAATGAAAAACTCCTGTTAAATCAAATCAATCCTGACACGAAGGTTAAACATATAATAACAACCAAAAGCAAGCTTTTAATATCATAAATCTCAAATCTATCATCTAAATTAAATTGAAATCCTTCATCAATAACCAAAATGTCTTTCCACTTCATACCAACCACGTCAAAAATGGCATCTAAATATAACCTAGGTTTGAAAATACTAGTACTTTGACTGGTACCAAAAAACGCATCATTACCATCTTGGTCAAAATTGTTTCTTTGCAAGAAAGAGCCGGATGATGTCAGTATGTTGGTAGTGTCAACTGAGCTGTATTGCTTAATCAAAGTGGAAGTGGTTGGAGTAGAAATAGATGTTGAAAACTCAAGTAATACAAATAAAATGAAAATAGTCATCAAATAAGGAAGAATATCACTATTTTTGGATTTGCTTGTCTGTCCTGTATAATCTTTTTCCTCAGATATTAGTGGTGCATCTTCAATTGAGGTGCTTGAAGTGGGCAATAAGAATCCATTTATTAATTGATATGCTTTATTCTTGTATGATGACTTGATTTTTGTGCTTCTTGCAGTTGAATTTGGGGCAGCAGAATTAGTTATAGAAGTGGTCATATCAGGGGTTTTTGGAAAAGCATTTAGTCTATTTGAATATCTAGAACACTGAATCAACGAGGTGCTTTCCAGTTTGTGATAAAGTTTTACCGCACCCATATTTAAAATTGTCAAGTATGATATTGAAGATTTTTTTGAAGAATTAACGGAATTTGAATGTAAGGGCAGCAGTTGAGAATTATGAGTTAAAGGAGTGTTAATATAGGAAGAACTAGGATGATGATTTGTAAAGAATGAAGGAATGGTATATGTATTAGTCATGCTATGGTTACAGATCTTGGTATCCATAGGGTGTCGTAGTTAGCATCCGGTAACAGTTGATGTAGTTATTTGTGAAATTAGAGAAGAAACAGGTTGTTGTTGTACTTATTGACGATCCGGTTTTTCCTGATTTTGCTTGTGATCTGAGGTGCAGTGACAGATTCAGTTGGAGGATTTATGGCAGGCAGCTGGAATGCTGAACTGGAAAGTGTATTATATAATAAATAAAACTATGAGGGATTTATAAAACCTTGTAGATGCTAAAGGAGCTGTTTGGATGTCATAGATTACTATAGTTTATGAAAACCTTTTTTTTATAATTATTTGATTTGCTTAAAACTTATTAATATAATTACCGTTTTTTGTGAGGAGTCACCAGACACTGCCATCGCGATTAATTGGTTTTTGAACGTTCAATTTCTAAAATACACAAAACTACAAATTATAAATTATAAGAACTCATTCAACAAAGGGATTATCATCTTCACGATTACTGCTAACCCTAATTCTTTCCACTGGTGATGAAAATGTGATATTCTCTTGTGATTGTCTATTTTTGTTAAACTTTATATTTCTCTGTTTAGCTGTACTAGAAGAATCTAAATATTGTTTAGTTTTAACAACACTAACAGGTATACCTGACTTAGGTGGCGTCCGTTTTTCCATCCGTTTTTCTCTTTTTTCTTTTAATAACTCTGACTGTAAAATAGGTGGAGTGTCTAAATCATTACTATCAGTAGCATCAGGACTAACACTACCAGCACTTGCCATATGATCTCCTTCTTTATTGATATGTTTTTCAACTCTAGCCTTAGCTGCTGCTATAATTGGAACAATATCATTTTTCTTTGAGTTGACTTTGGATCTATCCATCAATGGGCCAATTTGCTGGGTTGTTGTGGAAATGGAAGAAGTAAAATTATCAGTGTGATTTTCATTGTTGTGGTTATGTTTAGTATTATTCTCATCATTATTTAACAATCTTGGAATAAAATCCGAAATCAATTGAGGTGGATCATCTAAAGTACTAGAAGCCAATGAATGGTCAACTGTTACACCTGTTGTTGAGCCATTTCCTTTTGTCACATTATCAACTAGGTTTGCAGTTCTGCGTGACAAAGCGGTTAAAGCAGTCATCATTTCTTCGTCTGAATTATCATCAAAATCAGCATTTATTTTGTTTCTATGAGTGCGGTGGTCTGGTTGATGTTGAACATCGTCCAATCTAATTGGAGACATCGCTATGGCAGATTCTAATTCCGGAGGTTCTTCCCAAGGTGGTGAATCATATTGCGATATCTTCTCACTAATATATTTCTTACGTTTAGAATCAGGACTTAATGACTGTTCTCTTAATCTTTTATTATCTTTATCGCTGCTGGAGTCGTTAATTTTATTATTATTGTTATCTGAAAGCTGTACTGGAGATGATGAGGTCGTGGGTACTAATTTTGGAAATCTTTGAACAAGTCTTTGTGTTTGAGTTGACTCTTCCTGAAAGAAGTTTTCTTGTGAATCTAGCATTGGTATATCATCAGAACCAGGCAGGTTCTGAGAGTACGTAGAGTATGGTTGAACTGGCTTAGGGGATATTGTATTAGAATGAAGTTGTTCAGTAGCTTTTGAATCTGAAATTGGTTTCAATGAAGTTACTCCTTTAGTTGGCGGTGATTTCATCAAATGTTGTAGTGAAGATGGAGGTTCTGAAAAACTGGCCGAATCTTCATTTTGATCTTTTTGTAATACTGCTTGTCTTGGATTCAATAATATATTACCGGTCTTGGTTAAAGTGAAAGTTCTAGATGGTTCCCTAGTTGGTGAACGAGAACTAAAGTTAGCTTTGTACCTCTGCATAATATTTGTAGTGATAGTTGTGATTTCATCTGTCGTTAAATTAGAGTCATCATCTTTATCTAGACCACCTAGATTGAAGTGAGGTGTATTAATATTGTTGTTAATTATACTACTATTTTGTTCTCCAATGGTGCTAGCAGGTTCTGATTTGCCTGCATTTGGTTGTTTTAAATCAGATTGTGTTAAGATTGTAACGTTGGCAGCGTTCTCAAAAAACTCTTTCATAAAGGCAACATTACCAAATATCTTAGATGAATTTTCATTATATTGATTTAAAGTAGGTAGTAACTTATTTGTGATAATTTTATTAGAAGTAGATAAATCGGAATCTATAGATTGTAAAGTTAGCGTGATTAATCTTTCAACATTATCAATTTCATCAAATATACGATGCAATTGGGGATTGTTGTTTGTGTTCGTAGAAGAAAAATAAAATGACCTTCTTGGGGTGGTATCTTCTTCTTCTACTAGTTGCTCTAAGTAAACTTGATGGGTAGGCGCCACCATTGGAGATGCTACTGGTGATTGTGCCCTTGGAGGAGAAGAAGAGCTTGGATGTTGGCGTTGTGGGGATGAGGAGTTGTCATTGCTTGAGCCAGAGCCAGAAGGAATTAGAGACTGCCGAGTAGGCAATATTGTTGGTCTGCGTTTAGACATTTTTCTTATCCAAATATATTGAAAGGTTAGTGTTTGAAAGAAACCTACTAATGAATTGATAGTTGAATTGAAATGAACGTGTCTGTTGATTGATTGAATATTGAGACGCGCCTTTTGATTTGAGTCTTTCAGTTTGAGGTTGGAAAAAGTTATCAAGCTTACCCACCCTAAACCGTTTGACCTTGAAATTAGACATTAAATGTTTATAATTTTAAGCTAGATATAAAAAACTTTTCAAAAAACACCTTTATTTTCAAGTATTGTACTCATCACGCTCAAACCTAATAAAATAACTAGTGATATTATAAAAATATAAAGCTCCCTGTCAGGGGCTCGAACCCTGGACATTTCGGTCGACTTCCGAAATTTCGAATCCTTAAAAGCCGAACGCTCTACCGACTGAGCTAACAGGGACGGAGCTTGAGGTTTAATAAAATATTATTGTTAACAATGGAGCTAATATTGTTAATATATAAACTTTGAATGTTTAGCTACTAAATTTTAATTACACACAACATATAATTTATTAACTTAATATGTTGTTAATAAAATGTTCATACTGTGATTGATTTAAAGATATAATATTACTACTTATTTATTTCAAAAAAAAAGTATTTATTATGTATATTTAGATGATTTATATTAAATATCCATAATTTTAAACACGAAGTTATTATTACTCAATTGATATATTACGGATGATTGGAAGCTAATTCAAATAAGGGATTAACAAGCATATTTCAAATTACATTCTTTCTTCACAACTAAATGGAGTAGTTGGAAATACTACAAATAATAGCATCTGAAACGTAACAAAAAATTGGTAATAATCATTTGTAAAACAAAAGACAAGAAATTATATCTGACCATCTTTAAAACTTCCGCCAGCAGTAATTTTCGGTGTATAGGTGGGTGTATCATTTTATCATGCCATACTGATCACAGATTATGAATTAAGGCTGAAAACCCCTCAAACCACAACTTCTGTTACTAAGCTTAAGCATCTATAGAGAGATTCACCAATCTACTTTAGCAATGCAATTCATCTCAGATCATTACCCCTTTTAAATTGCAATTAGAAATTCAATTACATACACTTCCAGCGTATAATGTCACAAGTTGCTATCCAGAAATACATTACTCTTACGATTGGTTTACCAAACGAATTAACATTCAAAGTTTTAGCTTACTCATTACAAGAATTAGCCCTTCATGATAGGAACTGGTTTAAATTTATGGATGTGTTCAGATTGTTCAAATGTATGACTATACCAATGATAACATTATCTTATCCTTCTCCAGGAATATTATCTACTACTTTGTTATTATTTCCGAAAGTTCGATTACAATGTAGCATTAAGCTATCAACACTTTTGAGAGATGAGATGAGATGCTATTTACAAAACTTTGCATCTTTAGGAGTTAAGAATATCCATATTTATGGTAGTGCTTTGGATAAACTGTCTGATGATGGTGCTAATGGATTACTTATAAAATTGCTGCATTCTTTGGATGTACAAAAATTGACTTTTTATCCAAATACTAGTTTCCATAATTCAATATCTTGGTTCAATTTGGTTACTGATATTATATATGGAGGTGAATATAACAGATTAGATTATTTGAAAACATATTTGACAAACTTAAGATGCTTGAGATTGAAACTTTTTAGTCCATCTAATCTTGAAAAATGGTTTAGTTTATTACGCACAATTGAAGGTGTCGACAAAAAACTAATTTTGGAGGTCAATTCGTTTAATGCAATTACTGATTATCTTCAGAAATTTGTTTCCAAGCATCCTGATGAGGTTGAAATAGTCATTTCTTCATGTTGCTCATCATTAGATGACAGCGCCATTGAATTCTATTCTAAATTAGAAAACAGAAAACAATTACTCTTTGATTCGAATATAAAAACTGATATAAAATTTGAGAATCTCCAAACAATTAGAAATCTAGAATTATTGATGATTAAAAGAAAAACTGTAAATAATATTACTTTAATTCATCCATCAATTGAAAAGCTTATTTTATTTTCAGAATATTATAACTCGGTTGATCTTAGTGAATTAAATAGATTAAATATACTACAGTTAAAGAGATATAATAAATCAGAAGGTATATTAATTGATAAAGATACATTCACTCATTTACCAAACCAAATAACTGAACTATTAGTTGAAAATTTAGTTTCCATTTTAGATCCTGATAACTTGTTTCCTTTACCAATATATCTCCAAGTACTCACTTGTAATGCTGCTGATTTATTTAAATTTGATATAAAAAAATGTGAACATTTGGCTATGTTGAATTTACTATACCTCGCAGATATATATGAGGACGATGCTTTGTGGAATTATATTCCAACAAACTTGAGCTGTTTATCAATGACTATTAATTGTCTTAAACCAGACACTAGATTTTTATTGGATTTAGGTACACAAGTTTGTGGTGTAACTATTCCTAATGAATTCCAAGAATTAGAGTTAGAAATATGTTGCACTTCAAACTCGGAAATCACTGTGTGCGTTAATTGTGATTTACCTAAATTATATTACTTGACTGAACCTTATTGGATCAAACTTTGCATGCCAGAACATACGAAATTAAAACTGTTAATTGATAATCCTAATGAATTTAATGATAGGAATGAAACGAGATTTTCTGTCGTTTGCTCAAATGATGCGATTTCAAATATAGTTGTTTATGGTACTTCATCAATTAGTCCATTTATAAGAACTGATTATATACAAGATAAATTAACTGTGCTATCTAGTGATGACTCTAACTGCAATGAAGATTACTTATATTTCTAATGCCCTTAATGTGTAATGATTTTATGTCTTAATGATTTTAATGTTTCATGATCCCTTTTCTGATTTTGAAGTTCTTTAATTATTGTTTTGAGTCAATAGGTTATCTTATCTAAGTAATTCTTACAATTGATCTTAAATATTCTGTGTCAATTTCCTACAAATCATTCAATGTAACATTTCGTCAATAATTTTTTAACGATTCCAAAATACCTAGTAAGTTATTGAAACAAAACGTTATAAGTTTACAAAACTATGTAAAAAACAAAACATTATCTAGCTTTTCATTACAAAAATTCATTATCCACATAATCATCATTATCATCATTCGCTATCAGAAGAATCAATTACTTCAACAAAATCCGCTTCTTCCTTATCATCATGATCATCAAGTTTATAATCAGGAGGGCTTCAAAAGCTACAGAATCAGCATCCAAGAAAACACGACATGTAAAACAAACTTCTTTAAATCTTTTCCGTCTAACTGTTCATTACCAAACAAAACCTTAATTTCCAAATTATTCGAATTGGTGAACCAGTATTAAAGTACAATATTAGTAATATCTGGTTCTTTCTGAAATTCGAAAAAAATAACTTCCAAATTACCAACCAATCGTCCTAAAGAATAATTCATAACAAACGATTAGTGTCCTTTGTCAATTTGAAAGTTACAAACATCAAAATTTGGCCGTTTTGACAGTTGACTATTATTGAATTCGAAATCAAAAATTGCTATGTTTGGATCACCTTAATATTTTCGTTCACGTTGGAAAGTACCTTTCCTGTTTAGTTTGACCATCATATTTTGTCTTAGACTATGATTGACTTCTTCAATTTTAAAGTAGTCCAATCTATTTGATTTTCCATTAATACAAAAATTTGGTTCCTTTGATAATACTCTATGATATTCAGTTATAACTGGTACATTATATAGTTTATCAAAAAATATTGAAGTGGCCGGGTACATGAATTGTAAAATTAAGATTAACATCCTGTGAAACAATATCCACTTTGACCCTGAAATAATCTGAATCAAATAACTATCTAATACACCTAGTGACTATACCTACTGCTTCTATTGACATTGGATAATTTGTGTGGAATTAAATTCATTCCATTATATTCAGGACTAATTGTTTCAATGTTGTTTTTAATAGCTTTGTATTATTAATGTTGGTAATCAGGTCACCAAAACTATCCAACTCTTGCTACTTAAAATTGATTTAATTTTACTATTATTGCTCATATATTATGAATGATTTTGATAAATGCAGTAAAACTCTAAATTAACATAACAGAACCAAACAAGAGTGGATATAATAGTTTGCTTGATAATAAAGGCAGCGTCGATCGACTATTTGAATTATTGGTTGACGCATCCCCGTAGTCCGAACCTGGCACTCTGTCATATGAGAATTTCTCGAAGATTCTGTTGACTAGTCACATCTCTTTCATTGGATTACGTAATCATAACTGTTAAATTTTCATCGCTGAAATGAACATAAATTCATCTACTTCAACAGACTCCTCTCGCCTTAACTCTTGCTTTTCAGTTCCCATACATTCAGTCTAGTTCAATTTATACATAAATTTAACTATGTTGGCTAATTTATCAAGAAACTTCAGATCTGTATGTATTCTTTTATTCCTTGCTTTTTGTGGTTCGTAAGATCCCCCACACATCCACAATTTAAGAGCCCGAAGAATCCATTCTTCAATTTGATTTTTCAATTTGCAATAAAATACTAACAAAATAATTACTACTAATTAGACTGCTTTAAAACAAGCAAGATATAACTCCACAAAGGTTTCTGGTACTGTTATTGGTATCGATTTAGGTACCACTAACTCTGCCGTTGCCATTATGGAAGGTAAAACTCCAAAAATTATTGAAAATGCTGAAGGTTCAAGAACCACCCCTTCTGTTGTTGCCTTCACCAAAGACGGTGAAAGATTGGTTGGTATCCCAGCTAAGAGACAAGCTGTTGTTAACCCAGAAAATACTTTATTTGCCACTAAGAGATTAATTGGTAGAAGATTTGAAGATAACGAAGTTCAAAAAGATATCAAGCAAGTTCCATACAAGATTGTCAAGCACGGTAATGGTGACGCTTGGGTTGAAGCTAGAGGTGAAAAATATTCTCCAGCTCAAATTGGTGGTTTTGTTTTAAACAAAATGAAGGAAACTGCTGAAGCTTACTTGAGCAAGAATGTTTCGTCTGCCGTTGTTACAGTTCCAGCTTATTTCAATGACTCTCAAAGACAAGCCACTAAGGATGCTGGTGCCATTGTTGGTCTGAATGTTGCTAGAGTTGTCAATGAACCAACTGCTGCTGCGTTGGCTTACGGTTTAGAAAAGAATGATTCCAATGTTGTTGCTGTTTTCGATTTAGGTGGTGGTACTTTTGATATCTCCATTTTAGATATTGATAATGGTGTTTTTGAAGTTAAATCTACTAATGGTGATACCCATTTAGGTGGTGAAGATTTTGATATTGCTCTAGTCAGACACATTGTTGATGCTTTCAAGAAGGAATCTGGTCTTGATTTATCTAACGATAGAATGGCTATTCAAAGAATCAGAGAAGCCTCTGAAAAATGTAAGATTGAATTATCATCTACTGTGTCTACTGAAATTAACTTACCTTTCATTACTGCTGATGCTTCTGGTCCAAAACATATCAACTTAAAGATGACAAGATCTCAATTAGAATCTTTAGTTGAACCATTAATTAAAAAGACTGTTGAACCAGTCAAGAAAGCTCTAAAGGATGCTGGTCTGACTACATCTGATGTTTCTGAAGTTATTTTAGTTGGTGGTATGACCAGAATGCCAAAGGTTGTTGAAACTGTTAAAAGCTTATTCGGTAAAGAACCATCTAAGGCTGTTAACCCTGATGAAGCTGTCGCTATCGGTGCTGCTATTCAAGGTGCTGTCTTGTCTGGTGAAGTTAAGGATGTCTTGTTATTAGATGTTACTCCATTATCTTTAGGTATTGAAACATTAGGTGGTGTTTTCACTAGATTAATTCCAAGAAACACTACCATCCCAACTAAGAAGTCTCAAGTCTTCTCTACTGCCGCTCCAGGTCAAACTTCAGTTGAAATCAGAGTCTTCCAAGGTGAAAGAGAATTGGTTAGAGACAACAAATTGATTGGTAACTTCACTTTGGCTGGTATTCCACCAGCTCCAAAGGGTGTTCCACAAATTGAAGTCACCTTCGATATTGATGCTGATGGTATCATCAATGTTTCTGCTAAGGATAAGGCCTCCAACAAGGATAACTCCATTACTGTTGCTGGTTCTTCCGGTTTATCTGATTCTGAAATTGAAAAGATGGTTAGCGATGCTGAAAAGTTCAAGGAAGAAGATAAGGCTAGAAAGGAAGCCATTGAACAAACTAACAGAGCTGATCAATTATGTAACGATACTGAAAAATCGTTAGAAGAATTTGGTGACAAGTTAGATAAGGCTGAAGCTGAAAATGTTAAGACTTTAATCACTGGCTTAAGAGAATTAATTGTTAAGGTTAACAGCGGTGAAAACGTTGAATCTACTGAAATCAAAGAAAAATTCGATGAATTGCAAAATGCTTCTTTAAAATTATTCGAAAAGATGTACAAGGATCAACAAGCTAACAACAGCGAGAACTCTGAAGAATCCAAATAAGTAGACTAGAAGATGAATAAATATTAATACTTGTGTTCACTATTTTTTTGTTTTATACTACTTTCCATATTCTTAATATTCAATTTTGTACATATTTTTTTAAAACAAATCCTTTTTTTATATTCTTTACGAGTTTTTGCATGAGTTTGTCATGATTGTTTGCTACAATTTTATTTTTCTTTTATAATTTTACTGTTTCTGTTTTTTTTCTTTTTGGTTCCTGAAAAAATCCATTTTTATTTTCATTTTGTATATACTCTTGGATTTTTTTAAAAATGTTTTCATACTTTATATATACAGTACCTTTAAGTCATTATTCTATAATGTCGTGTCTTGTGGATTGCGTTTTTCAGGGTTGGGAGCAACTACCAACGTGAAGAAGTTAAAAATTGTCGCTTCTGGTTTTTCAAATCGAATAATTCCTAATTCATTTAATCATAATAAAATGCTGAAGGGAGTTAAAGGGAAGTGGCACTTAACTGAAGGGAAATCATATTGATTTTTTTCAAAAAGAAAGATTTAGAGAAAATAAAACTAAAAACAAAGATCATTCTAGTATTTCGCTAATTTGTTGACTCACAATTATCATCGTCAGATAAACTCTTTAAAAATATACTTAATATTAATCTTGGTGTTTCATGGTCTACATTATATGGTTTAGATTTGGAAAAATTATACACAAATGTATTTGAACCAGTTATACATCTATAACTGTGAATCATGAAAGCCTCTAAATTTTTAAATACATTATCTTATGTATAAAGTTGTAAACTACACATACATTAATCTGTGATCAATCGTGAAACTATATATTTTCTGTATCATAATCATTCATGCCACAATAAGTTATAATCCAAAAATAAATCATCTAACCGTTTCCAAATATTTGCATACAGATATAAGTTCAATGATCAAAATAATTCTGATGACCACTTCCATATCAATTTTTGAAAAGACTATACTCTAATACTAAAGTTTAGCTGCCCCAAAGATAATTATATAGAGAATACTGTGTTTGCTATCTTACCATCTTATCTATTACTGCTGTTTGAAATTTAAATTCTTTTAATTACCATGCAACATTTCAATCCATAACTCCTGTACCATTTGTATAGTATACTTTACTGTAAACCTATCAAAAAAAAATAGAGGACTAAAATATCAATATTTTTGGGAAACCAGCAAAAATAGCTCTACTTTTTGAAAGCTCTCGGCATGGATTTAAGGAGTTCTGTTGATCCATATTTAACAATTCAAATTTGGATAAATGCGCCAAGCGGCTCTCACAAATTTAAAGGTATTTCAGAACCATGTGTAAAATTAATTAATGAAACGTTCAATTGGTTGATCCGGAGTGATGAAAAGACAAACTGTGCTTGCCACTTTAGAATTCAACTTAGAGGTAGATAATATAATTATATCATTTTTCACTGCATATGGTAAAGAACAAAAAAACAGTTCAAGCTCCAATAAAACCTTCGGAAAATGATTCAGAATTACCTGAATTGGCTCAACCAGCTAAAGAAATAGTATTTGAAGATATATTACCGTCATTTGAAATGTATGATTTTATCTTCAACAGATCAATAGTTGATAATGAATTACCTCCAACTTATGATAATGATAATAATAATCCTTTGCTTACACAACCAGGTAGTCAATCACTTGATATCCCTGTATCAAATCCAGATATGTCTATCATCAACAATATAGACAATTCTCAATGCCTTGATTTGCCTATAAAGATATCCATAACCCTAACGAAAGATCCACCAAGGACAGATCAACCTTTAAAGGCAGAATCCAAGTTTAAAGTATTCAAGCCAGGAGATGCAGTTACCGGTTATATAATGATTGAGAATCTCTCAGATGAGCCTATACAATTTGGTATTTTCTTACTATCCTTAGAAGGAAATGTTACAACTAAATCCTTTTTTAATGAATCAGAGAAGAAGAAGTTATTCAGAAAGAAATTTTTGAAAATGTATGATTTATGCGCTTGTTATCATAGGCCATCGATTCGTCTTGGCCCAACGGGTGACAGAGACGGAGAAATATGTGCTGAAACAGGTGCTGTATATAGCTTTATGGATGAAAATATTTTGATTCCAGGAAGAAAGTATCAAAAAGATTTTGTTTTCCAGTTGCCTGAAACTTTGCTAGATACCGTTTGTGAACATCAGTCACCAGAACACCTAATAACACCATCTTCATTTGGTATAGAGAATGATTGCTTTAACGGAAGGGGTAAAGATATTCAAATTAACAATGCTATTGGATATGGTATGTTAAATAATGTTTCTGGAAGTCCAATTAAAATTCGTGATTTATCCAGTCCAGGCCAGTCTGTTTCTTACTCTATAAATGCTAAGATGGTAGGGGTAAATTTAGAATTGTATAAGAAATTTTGCAAAGGTGATATTCAGTTCAAGCACAACTTTGTCATCCTACAACAACAGCAAAGCTTTTTCAATGTTTCAACGGCAGGACATACTTCAGTAGATTCAGATTGGTTTTTCAAATCTAGTGTTTCTACAGACGATCAACTCTTACAGCTTCAGAATACTTGTGATGATACGATAGATGAACTAAGATTCAAAAATGATTTAATTAAAGCTGGAATCACTGATAATGATGAGCAAAATAGAATTTACAATAGTAATTCAAACACAAAGAAAATACACCAGTTAAGTGGTTCATACAATAGCAATGAAAAAAGAAAGCATAATCGTGACACCGCTGATTTGGATTTTATTGAAAATGTAACTTCAGCAACAATGGTGAAGACTCTATTTAACAAATGTGAAGGTCATCTCTGTATTAATATTTGTTCATCTGATAAAAATTCCATCAGATCATTTTTCAGCCCTAAGGTTAAGAATGTTTTTGCTACGCATGATGATGAGAGTTCTAACATCTTACCAAGCGTTGGTAACACTAAAATAAGAACTCCATTATCTCCCATGGATTCCCTTTTTGACTCTTACTTTTCCAAAAAGCAGTCCACCTTAACGACATCTTATAAATCTACTATGCAGCTTTCTCCAAGTAGTCGATATGCTTCTGATAAGATTACAGTTTCATTAAATTTTACTCCGAAGAAAAATTCATGCCCCCCTAACTCAATTTCAATAGACCCAACTTTAGGAGTATTTAATTTTCAATCAGAAACAGAAATTCCAATAAGGATAGATAACCAATTTTTATTGGAATCATCAGCAATGGAAACTGCATATTGGAAAATAAAAAGAATTAAAAATAAAATGCTCGATAATTTAGACAAGCTCCATGAACTAATGAAAGAAAACCTTCTTACTGTTCCGAAAGTACTACAATCAGATATAACTGCAATGACTACAATAACTCTATTGTCGCCTTATATATCAATTTTTGAAAAGATTGATAAGAAAGGTTTAGTATGGACCAAGGATTATAATGGAGTTTATAATACTAGTTTTGAAATTGATTTGGTTATTGATGAAAAGAAGGTAGAAAGATGTGGTATTTCTGTGATACCAGACTTTCAAACATGTTTGTTGAGTAGACTTTATACAGTCAAACTAGAATTTTGCTGTTCAAAAGGAAATTTTAAAGAGCATAAAGTTTTTGCTACATTACCTATTAATGTGATTTAGGATTGCCACTGGGGTTTGTCTTTAGAACTGTTGTGAGAATTTCGGTATTGCTGCAATCCTCTTTATAATTTTGTCTGCTGCTCAGACATTTGATCTTAGTTATTTATAGGACAATATAGACTTTTCAGCTCTAAATAAATTACCAATAGAATCAAACACAATTTTTGGCGAAACTAGCAATGTAAGTTCTTTAGCAATAAGCGTTTACTTAAAACGAGTTTGATATATAATGTGCACACAGTGATTATGTATCCATCAGCGATACTTGTGATATAATTTTTATGTCTCATTTAGAAACTATTCTGCTGTCAGAAACAGTAAAGATTTAGTATGTCATTTTAATTTTAAGTTTTGTTTGTAATTGTATCCAGTCAGTTTAAAAGTGGAAAGAAGGAGATTTACAACATTTGTAGCTATTGAACAAATTCAATAATTGGCATGCAATTAGTTGATCTATATGGTACAACAACAACTTAATTTATCCATTGAGTGTATTAGAAGGAAATGCTGTATGTAAAGTAGTATAGTAATTGAGTTTCTAGGCATCTAGCTGCCATGAGTGTTTTTTTCCCGACATGTACGACTTTTTATAGGACAAGCAGCTCAGAGTTTTCCAACAATTATTGATGAATCTGTCTACATATCAATAATATTTGTTTATGATTAACTTTTGATTTGTTTAATTAAAACTTAAAAGTGCAGTATAAGTTTTGATGAATTTGGTGTTTATACATACACTTCTCAGCAAAAGATAGCTCACCGTGCACGGGTGGGACCCTACCAAGATCAAATATTCTGATTACCATATAAAACAGTTGTTTCCCAAAGAAGCAGATACGCGCTAGAAACTCAGATTCTCAGACCCTTCCCTTGGCCAATCAGAAAACGCCAAGAAGGGGTTCTTGGTGATAGACTTTGGGTTTTGCGCAGCTTATGTATTTATATATTTGAAATCAGAATCGGCACTATTCTGTATATGTACCATATAAGGAAAGCATATAAAGACGTATTTTGAGGGCTTCATTAAACTTTTGGTTCAGTTGAGCAGTTTCTTTAAGATAGGAAGTTAGTTAAATCACTCAATTTTCTTGTTAAAAAAAAGACTGGAAACAAGGTAATAGTCAATTTGTGGTGCGGGAGGCAAGTTACTGTGCCTTATTGCCTCTCCTTAAACCATAACAGTCAGTATAACCCAGTAAGCTTCTGAGCTAAGTAGTTCACCATTCTATAAAATGCAGAAAAGAACAAAATCTGTTAATATGACTCTTTAAAATTCGACTTTAGAGGTCGAACAAGAATTAAATTGAGAGCTTTAAAAATAGCTTGTAAGAAGTATTGTGCATATGAGTTTTAATTTCTGGATAATTAACTAATAAGATCAAGAAAAATAACTGAAATTATTGCAGTTAGTTCAGCAATTAACAATTATAAGATAAGATATATTAGTATTGTTTTTGAAATGACTATTATGATTGCCTTGCTAAGTTTAAACGCAGCTGGCAATATTAAAAAAAAGGTGAAATTGTAGTTGTTAGTGCTACCTCTGACCACCATATCAATGGTTGTCCAAATAGCCAAATTATATAGAACTTCAAAAGTTATACTTCCTTGTATTAAATATTAAATAGGTATAAGGTAAAACATCAACGATTATATTATATTTGGTTTTGAAAAGTACGGAATTGAACAACAAACCTTTGAAATACCAGTACCTGAATCAATACGTGGTACTTTAGCTCTACTAAAAGTGGATATTAATCTATGATCGTACCATCTCATATCGTTAAAACTTTTACTGAACTAATAAACAAAAAGGACTGAAATATCTGATACATGAATAAAAGTACTTGGATTGTGAATATCTTCAACTTATGACCTATCATAATTGTCCTGTAATAATAAGGTTATGGTATTAAATCGGTATGTGCTGCAATTATTTCTATGTTACATTCTTTTATATCTTTTTTTAAAAGCTGGTGAATAATAAAATAATCTTAATTAGTTCTCTGACTTTGAATGATAAAGAAGGAAAAATTCTTTCGCCAAAAGCATGCATAAAGCAATCGCTCTAAGCATTTCTTTGGATAAGCATTCACAAACTCTAAAATAATAGAGAAAATATTTTCTAAAAGCTAGAATATCTTCTTTACCGGTCAATATGTTGTAATACTTCTTATTGCTTGCATTATCAACTTTAAAAAACTTTTTATCAGAAACTTTCTTTAATCGATTACTACATTCTTCATCAAAAATCATTCAAATTACCTTCTCTCTAAAAACTTCAAACCAACTTCTATGATGATAAGCTCTGTTTAATGGATTCTCACATTATGACTTTTGATAGTCTCACAATTTATAAATTTTCTAATTCTATTCAAACATCTTATATTGATTGGTTAATCCCACGTTGTGATCGATAAGATACGTAAATCCAACGTTAATATAGCAGAAGTCATTTCGTTGACTGTTTTCTATTTACCTCTCGGTGCTCCATCTAGAAATTAGTTGAAATCGGTTACAGAGACAGTGAAACAGAAGTTTCTTTTTGACTACATTGCTTTTATTTGTAGCTTAAGAACTGCCTTATTAACATCAAGAAAAGTAATTACAGAATTGATTTAAGATCAGACTTTCCAGATATTGTGATAGATGCCTCGACCATTAAGTTTACGATTAGTCGATAGACAATCACATGACTGAATCTGGCACTGAATTTTAGTTGTCTATCATTTGAATTCTTTGGTAGAGGGTCTTATTAGCAAATTTCGGGTGGTAGAAATATACCACTCATTCTTCAGTTCTGTCAACTTCTTTTTACTAATTTAACTTCGGTGGGATAATTGAGGATAGAAATTAAAATTTTAAGTACAATTTATATCTCTTATTTTTTTGGAGATCTATTGGAATTTCAATTATGCACCTTAAGAGAATAGGTTTTTTTTAGATCATTTGAGGTTTCCTGTTTAATCTAAGGTACAAATGCAATCAGATAAATGTGGCACAGCTAACAGCCACATATCACACGCCACTTAAGCGGATCCGGGTAATGTCCAAGTGGAAAAGGCAAAAGAAAGTTGGCCTTGTATATATAATAAATAATAATTAATATGCAAAACCACTGATATGATCTAAATATCTCTATTAAACATTTACCGGTATTAGAAATATTAAGACATATTCCCTTAAAATGACACCTACTGTAACAAGTAAGTATTTTTGCCTACAATAGCACTTACAAAAGCTAAGGAAGGAAGCATAAGCTATTGTTGAAGCCAAGAACCCCTTCTTGGCGTTTTCTGATTGGCCAAGGGAAGGGTCTGAGAATCTGAGTTTCTAGCGCGTATCTGCTTCTTTGGGAAACAACTGTTTTATATGGTAATCAGAATATTTGATCTTGGTAGGGTCCCACCCGTGCACGGGAAATTTTCATAGTTGAAAATTCAAGATGTTTGTTTAGTAAATGGATGATCAATCCTGGAATTGGATGTCATTAATTGTAATGAATCCTTTTGCTTTTGATTTACAACTATGAATTTATCCAGACATATATATTTTAGGTGTTCACAAACTTAAATGCCAAGCAAGATATCATAGTTAAACAGATCAAGCATCATTGAATGTGAGTTTTTTCAACATAATCGAATTTAAAAGAAAAATGAAACTATACAATTACATGATACATGTATTTCCAATTCATTAAAAAGCAAAAATACTCTTCTCTAGCGTTTTTATTTTCAAGAATTTTCGTAATATGGTGAAGTGGTACTCCAACTACAGAGAAATTTGGGTATTAAATCTCCAATAGTCAGTAGCACTCTTGCTAACTGGGTTTCGATCTATGATTTTCTTTCATAAGTTTTACCTTGCTCCATTTCTCTTATCTATTTTTTGTATTTTGAAGGCTAGTTGATTCCCAACTTTTGATAGATATCAACATTATAATACATGGTACCATCTCTAATATTCACGTCCTATATACTTTACCTTATTCTTCAAAGGGAACCACCATGTGTCCAGTAACTAAGTTATATATATTTCGTTGAACTCTATCAGTCAGTTTAATACATTTTACTGGCCACATATCAAGTAATTCTAACCCTGTTCCTATTCAGATTAATGCTTGACCAAATTACTGATTATTTCATCAACTACCACCATCCGTTTGATTTACCTTATTTAAATAAATTTCACCCAGCGAGGCAAATATTGAGAACAGATATTATGAAACCTGAAATAAAAAGAGAGATTTCTAATTATTATGTCACTAATGCTTAGTGACAACTAAGATTCAAAATCTATTAAAAAATTTTATCTGCTAACAACTCTTTAACTTCCTGTCCGTATTTCTTTCTTCTTTTATATAGATTCCTCATTAAATCATTCAAGCATCCAGACTTGGTTCTATTGCTTTTATAAATTTAATTTTATGATTATTATATTTTGAAAGTTTTTAAATTAAGCAATCTGATGAAGAATACCTCTGTTTTCGTATATCAAATACTTATTACCGGCATTTTATTTAAAAATTTGGATGATACTCTATTCTTAAAAAAAATGCCAAATAAACACTAAATTTTATGGTTTTAATAAATATAACATAACAATGTGTTATTACCAATTGATTGTCAAACCAGAATTGAATTGATAAGTTATAATTTGCAATAAGATAGATTCAAGATTTATTAAATATATGTAAAGTAAATGTTCCAGCAAATATGTATACTGCATTGTTTCAAACTTCAAATATCAAAAGAAAGAGAAGTCCATGTTGAGATTTAACCAATCAAGTCAAAGAAGGTGGAAAGTTTCAAATATTCAAGTTCCAGTTGACGTGCATTTTGATTCATCAATATATTTGCAGCGACTTTGTTTTCTGGATCACCAGTGGTTGATTATAATTGTTGATCATCTGTGGCGGTAGAAATAGATGTATGTGATGCTGCGGCTGACGCGTTTCCATTAACAGTTAGATCTTTTCTGTTGATTTAGAAAAGGCTATGGACATAATTGTGATTTATTATGTGCATTTAACCATAATACAAGCTATGTATCTTGTACTTCATAAAATCGAAGCTCTGCAAAAGTCATGTGGAGTTAGTTGTAATAAATTTTTGAATATTAGTGACATTGGAATTGAAAAACAGAAACTATAAAAGAAAATAGTTAACTACGGTAAACAATGAAATTAATTGAATTGCAAAAAAACAAAGTAAAAAACCCCAAATAAAGACAAACTGTAAGAAAAAAGCAAAGGAGGTATAGAAGCCAGCCAAGAATGAAAAAGAAAGACAAGCTATCATGTAAGTTATTATAATTGAATAGAAAAAAACAGAAATGACAAAAAGAAATACAACTGTATAACATATGCAAAGAAGAGGAAGAAGATAAAATTAATTATTGTTAGTAAACCAACTCAAAATTCCATCAGCACCACTAATGGAACTAGCATCTCCACCACCTAAAAAGTTGCTACTGTTACCAACCCCAAAGAATCCATGGGTTGCAGCAGTCAAATCAATACCATCTTCTCTTGATCTGCCCAGCACACCATCAGTAATCTTATTACCCATTTCAAAACAACCATCCTGATAATAACTTAAATTATGATGTGAAAAAACCTCATTATCATCAACTAATTCAGCAAACAAAAATGTGGCCGCCAAGGTAGCAGCAACCATACCCGCCTTTGCTGTACCATTATTAGAAGCGCAGCCTTTTAAGGCTGCTTTATTGATGAATGTTTTGGAGTAAAATCTGGATGGTGCCGGGTATTTCTGTTCTTCATCTTCCGGTACAATTGGCGTTGGAAGCTGTGAATATTGTTTTGCCCTTGGTTGTGGAATTTCTGGGATCGAAGAAACAGGAACAGCAGAGTGAAAAGAAACGACAGACTTGTTGAAGTTGTCACGGGCATCATAAAAGTAAAATTCTTTCTTGGTTTCTTCAGTATCATATGATGAAGTGTTTGAAGGTTTTGGAGAATTTGATAAATACGAAGACAGGAAATTACTTGAATAAGTGAATGATGATTTATATGAGGTGAATTCAAATCTTTTGGAATTGTATTCTTGTTTTCTATCCACAGAAGATTCACCTGTACCGATTGTGAAAACAAATTTGATTGCATTTCTGCAGGAAAAGAATTCACCCAAGTCGACATTATTAACAAAAGGGTTTTTTAAAGCATCGATGATCTTGGTTGTGGAGTTGGTTGATAAGAAGCTTCCTAGTTTGGTTTGTCTGATATATGAGTTAGAATTAGCATCGAATTGGAAATCCTTAACGTCAAATGTTGGTTTATGTGAGTAACGTTGTTTGAATAATTGTGTTTCTACTGTGGAAGCAAAAGGGTCAACTTTATCATCTCTCACTTGAATTTTCATAGATTGGATTAATACTAGTTCAATTGATTCGATTTCAAAGAAGCCTAATTTTGTAGACATACCATTATATGATAAGTCAAATGGTGTACAACATGTTGCTGGGAGTTCGAATAAAATTGGAATATTCGATAAGTTCTCATCTAACATTATAGAATCTGACAGTTGTAAAGACATATTCAACCTCATATCCTTTGATAGTTCAATGGAACTAGCATGTTCTTCATCCCAATACTTTTTTATGTAATTGGCTGGAGCACCTGTCATTTTGTTTTCTATCAATCCACCAAGTTTCTTATCTGGTAAATACACTTTCAGTTTGTTTTTAAAATTATGCATATCAGAAACAGTAATTGAATCATTAATTGCCGTTGTGTCGTTTAGTGATGAGTCATTTGTGAGTGAAGTTGCGATTGAAGATCTTTGTGATGTTGCTGAGTCACCTTGAAATTTCAAAGGCACCAAGAAATCTAAAAATGTGGAAACTTTCTTTAATGAAGAATAATATTCAATTCTAATGTATAACTCATACTTGATAGAAATATTAGCAGCTGTTTTTTGAGAAGTAGCCCCAAAACTTTCACATGAAGAAGGTAATGTAATTTTATTACTTGGAATATCGAAGCAGAATGGATACTCTAGCGAGTAACCTTCAGGAAAATCTACACCTAGTTCCTCATCTTCTGAACAAGTAAACACGTTAGTTGATTTATTGAATAAGATATCAAATCTTGACTTCTTTTGGTCTGCTTTGGATTCAGTTTTAGATGAGTTTTTTTGCATTGTTCTACAGTCAGCCTTAATACCAATATTAATCGAACAAATTCTAGCAGCATCTTTAATAAATTTCAAATGAGCTTTACCTTTAACTTTATTATGTTGGATGCTGAAAATTTGATTTGGAGTTGTATATTCGATTTCAAACTTAGGCAAGATACTATCTTTATTTGAATTCAACATGCCCGTAGCATCATTCGTTGAGTAGTTGCCGTCCTTTTTGGTCTTTGAAGTAGGGATGTTTAATTTTTCAGTAACTTTGATAGTATTGGTCACTAAGGTAGATGATGCCTTTCTAGAGTTTGATGTGATCATACTAGATACCTTCTTGTTGCTGCTAGAAAGCATGGTAGACAAGCCACTTGTTGATTTCTTGAACGAAAAGGTTCTAGATTTGCTTTTGCTCATAGTTATGGTAAAATTTAATATAATATTACTTAGTGAAAAGTTCCTGCAATCGGAGATAGAGATCAGCTTGCGACAGTCCAAGAAGAAAAATGAGTTGGCCAGGGAAAAGTAGAGTATAAATGAGTTTCGAAACAGAAGAAGACGTCCTAAAGGACGAACAAGAAAAAGAGAAGATAGAAGGGGCAGGTAGATGTATATATAGAGAGCAGTAGAACGGACGCTCGGCTCTGTGATTGGTTGTCATCGAAAAAGAAGAAAGAATAAAGATAGGAAACGAACTATGCGCCCGCCTGTTTGATGCTGCCGGTAAAATATTACCCCTAGCAAGTTCTAGATATACTTCAGATTTTCATGAGTATAATTACAAATAATCAACCTTGTATATATTACACAAAAATTATCACAAATTTTTTAACCGAAAATTACTAAAAAGTTTATATATAACATTAATTGATATAAGCAAATCCTTCATAAGTTTGATAAAATATGCTTAGTTAACTTGATTAATTTTTAATTAATTTTTTATTTGGGCGGTTTTAGTACCTGTGCGGCGTTGAAAGAACATATCTAGATCTGGCGATTGATTTTGCATAGTGCGGCGTTGGCGAGGCGGGATTTATCCATTAATTTCACGTGTATGGTGCACGGGTGAACTTTATGTAGTAAATAGAAAAGGATAAATGTGATTTAGAATTATATTATCTACAACTTAAATGTCGTTTTTTATTTATAATATTATGATACTATGAAATATGTAAGCGAAATGTTTTAATTTTATTTTATCTTGATTGAAATATTAGTATACCCAACTAGGAAATATTGTAAGTTAACTTTATATCTACAGATTCTTTCTCCTTTAAAGATCTGCACATGTATCGAACTAATTTACATCTCGTTAAGCAATTTTAGTTCTTGTTCAATTTTGGGTCTGGAAGAGGACAATTATCAAAGTTCTAATTTTTGGAGGGTTATTTATCTCCGAAATTATTGTAACACAGTAACATATGGTCAGCCATTTTGTTAATTCTTTAATTTAATTTACTTAATATATATCGCTTTTTAGTTTCCAATCTTAATTGTATCTACAAATAAAACATAAATTGTATAAAATGTATTTCCTAATACATCAAATTAAGGTTTCAAGAATTTATTACAGAATCAATTTTTTATAGCTGTAAGTTCAACGTTATATACATGATCTATATAGGTCATTACAATTATTGTTATTATTGATTTAATTAATTGTGGCATATTTTCTTCAAAATATTGGCTAGTCAAAACTTTGAGCTACGTAGATAAATTTATATACATTTTAACAGTTTTTTTGGTTAACTATCAACAAAATTAATTAAATATATTATCCTCTTGCTCACATTTCAGTAGCTTACTTAGGTTAACAACAAACATCGAACACCTACTTGTGAAAGCTTTCTCTAATATTTTACAATCTGTGGAATGAAATCAATTCTGAAAGTTTCTTCCACATACCTTGATATTGATAAATATGAAATATTGTAGTTGACCAATTTGGTGATCCAAATAAAGTAGCTATGTAAGATTAGAGGCGGATGAACCTTTTTAAGGTTTTACTTAGTCATAAACTCTGTTATTTTTCCAGTTGATCACTTTTCTTCGCTCCTATTTTAATTTGTGAACAGCATTTACAATTTTACAAGAGTTATAGTGGCGCAGTATTTAATGGCGCAATCACCAGCCACGTACATGAAAACTTTCGAAATTTCGAAAACTCGAAAACTGCAAAAAGTTAGTAAACACAATTGCAAAAAAACCTAACTTGATCATCCATATACAAATCGAGAATCAACAATACGGTCCAATCGAACTATTTTATTTGTTTAAACCAATATCATAATGGCTCAAGTATCAGAATTACCTACCCAGCCTCAAAAAATACCAACAGTAGCGGCAGCTTCAACAGCAACACAACAACCACAAACAACATCATCGACAACTAGGGAATCAAGAACCTCAGCACATACACATATCAAGGGTTTAGGGTTAGACGAACATGGATATGCTAAGAAAGTTGATGGTGGATTTGTTGGACAAGCTGAAGCTAGAGAAGCCTGCGGTATTATTGTGGACTTAATTAAATCTAAAAAGATGTCAGGTAAAGCAATATTATTAGCTGGTGGCCCAGGTACTGGTAAAACTGCCTTGGCTTTAGCAATTTCACAGGAGCTAGGACCAAAAGTTCCATTTTGCCCTATTGTGGGATCGGAATTATATTCAGCTGAGATTAAAAAAACTGAAGCATTAATGGAAAATTTCAGAAGAGCTATTGGCTTAAGAATTAAGGAAACCAAGGAAGTGTACGAAGGGGAGGTCATTGAATTGACGCCTGAAGAAGCTGAAAATCCTTTAGGTGGTTATGGTAAAACTATTACTCACGTTATTGTTGGCTTGAAAACTTCTAAGGGTACCAAAAATTTAAAATTGGATCCATCTATTTATGAATCCATACAAAAGGAACGTGTTTCTGTCGGGGATGTCATTTATATAGAAGCCAACACTGGTTCAGTTAAAAGAGTTGGTAGATCTGATGCTTATGCCACTGAGTTTGATTTAGAAGCTGAAGAATATGTTCCATTACCAAAGGGTGACGTTCATAAGAAAAAAGAGATTGTTCAAGATGTCACATTACATGATTTGGATCAAGCTAATGCAAGACCTCAAGGTGGACAAGATATTTTGTCCATGATGGGTCAATTATTAAAACCTAGAAAAACTGAAATCACAGAAAAATTAAGAACCGAAGTTAACAAAGTTGTCTCTAAATATATTGATCAAGGTGTTGCTGAATTAGTCCCTGGTGTTTTATTCATCGATGAAGTTAATATGTTAGATATTGAATGTTTTACTTATTTGAATAGGGCACTAGAATCGGACATTGCTCCAATTGTTATCTTGGCTTCTAATAGAGGTATGACTACTGTTAAAGGTACAGATGATATCAAATCTCCTCATGGACTACCAGCTGATTTAATTGATAGATCATTAATTGTCAGAACATTGCCATATAACCATGATGAAATAAAGACAATTGTTTTAAAGAGATCTAAATTAGAAGGATTGGTGCTTGAACAAGAAGCTCTAGTGAGATTAGCTGACATCGCTCTAATGACTTCCTTAAGATATGTCTTACAATTATTATCACCAGCTAGTATAATTGCTAAGGATGTTAATGGTAGAAATGAAGTCAAGCTTGAAGATATTGAAGATTGTCAGACACTGTTTTTGGATGCTAGACGTAGCACTAAAGTGTTGGAAGGGTCAAATGCTTATTTGTAAAATTTCTTGTTTTTACTTTTACTTTTTATTGTTGTATAATATTTGTTGGTTTAAATTTCAACTTCTTTCTTTAAATTCTTTCTGTTAAAATGTATAGTTTTTCTTTGATAAAGATTTGACAAAATTACAACGAAAAATTAGTAAATTAGAAATTAGACAAGTCTTCGTTGGCAATTCTATTTATAATATAATACAGTATACTTAGTTGAATTCAATTAAATAGAATATTTTTGATTAATCAGAAAAATTACAATACCAAAAAAAATTAATAAAGAAAAAGAATACATCAAGAACAAAAAAAAGTTAAATAAAGACACAATAAAATAATGTCAACAAAACAATCAATAAAACTTTATATCAATTACATACAAGAATGTATCATTTTCTTACAATCTCCCTAATTTACCACACTCACTGATAAATTCGTCAGCAGTAACAATCTTCGTACTACCATAAAACACTTGTCTTAAAGATCCTGTTCCAGAAGCAACGTTACCACCTGCAACAGCAACACCACCAACAACAGACCCAGCACCGGCAGCTTCGTTGATAGAATTGCACCAATCCTGTAAATTGGAATATTCTAAATAATTACCACCTCCAATAACAAACACCAAACTTTCATTATATGTTGAACGTTTAGGTTGTTTTGAATGAGAGCCTCTTTTAATATTTGGGTCAAAATACAAATAGTCATCAGTTAATTTAATTGATTCTTGATTTGCGTTAGCTGGATTCATTATTGATTCAACTATGTTCGTGATCGGTAAGTTTGATTTAGCTGGCAATAAATTCTTAATACCAGAAACTAATGAGCCAAAACCTTCTTGTAATTTTGATGAACCACCTTCTGTTAGTCCGATTAACTTCGACGATAAACTATTAAATAACGCTGATTGGTTGCTGTAAGTTGATACCGATTTTGATGAATATTGATTTGAATTATAGGCATTAGTTAAGTTCAAAGACGACATTTTAGTTATTTCCTTCACTTTTTTGATGTAATCAACTGCCTTTAAATCAACATTAAAGGATGCTAATATTGATTCACATTCATCAGCAAAGGATTTTGGTAAATCACAAGTTAGTGTTAAAATCAAATAAGTTCTTAATTTATCATTTAAGTTATCTTCCTTTGATGTAGATTTTAATAAATCAATGAATTCCCTTTGAGTTTTTGGATCTTTTGAGCTTTGTTCAACTTCAAAGAAAGCATCTAAATTCTTAGACTCTAATTCCTTAATTAAATCAGTTAACACAGTCATATGTATATCAATTATATTTTTTCTTTGCGTTAATTCAGGCAATGCTTTGATTGCCTCTTGAATATGTTGTGTGTCATGTTGATCATTTGGATCAATATCTTTAATTGAAGAATACCCTGTCTTTGCCGTTATTTCTTTAGCCTCCTCAGTGTATTTACTTAATTCACTTTGAACATTTTCAACAGCATCTGGGAAAGGTAATGACGAATTAGCATTCCAGAAGAAATCCTTTGGATCAATATCAAATCTTTTTGTTTCAACTTTATCATTAGGTAATTTATTTTTGATCTCAATTGTGTTTTTATGTAAGCTGAAAACATCACTAACCATACATTGATAAATCCATGAATGAGCAAACATTGTAGCTAAATCAATATTTCTGTCTAATAAAACCAAGACTAATCTATCAGCGTTAGACACGCTGCCATTCGCAGTTGTAGTAGCAAATGATTTGGTATTTATCAAATGGTCTCTTAACTTTTGGTCCAATCTTTGTGAAACCAATTCAGCAGGTCCATTTCTATTACATCTGATGACTGGGATTGATCCCATTGTTAAAATAGTTGAAAACAAGCCATTTGCAATAGAATCTGCTTTTGAAGCAATTTCCTCTTCAGTAGTTTGCGGGTTATTAAATTTATAATAAAATTCAGGCAATTCCAATGAAAATAAATTAGGTTCTGTAACGATAAAATCTAAATATTGATCAAATACCTGTTTAATTTTATCTGATTTACCAGCCAGTGCAACCTTTTTTGCAAATTCTTCCAGTAATGATCTATTTAAACTAGAAGTGAAATTTATATAAAATTCATCATATTGATCATTTTCTAAATCCGATATGATTTTAGTAATGTTTTCAGCAGTTGGCTCAACAAAATAAATAACTGGTACATCAGGTAATGCAGCACGACGCTGATTGATCAGTGAATGCATTGTGATTCCATAGTCTAACAAATCGTTGATTCTTAAAACACTGGATACAATGGATGTGGATTTAGTATCCAATAGCAGAACCTTCCAAATTAGTTCTTCTGAATTATTTGATGATAATAAATTGGAATCAGTATCAATGTTCAAATGAAGCATTTTCTTTAAGTTTGAGATCTGTCTGTCTCTCAAGTTGCCTGAGTGTACTGTTAGAGACATATTGAATTATTTTAAACTAAATGAATTAATTGGAATGTCTAGCTAATCCAAATAAATATTGATTAAAGCACTATTGATGAAAAGTTCTTATAGTTTGTTGTACACGTAGAATCAACGTTTTCAATGATTTAAATATTGGTGTAAGGATGCAACAACATTTCACAACATTTCTTATGTCATGAATTTTGTAATTTTCTCTCAAATGCATCATTTTGAACAAATTACCAAACTTTGTTGTACTGGTTTCAACAAGGGCTGCGATTTCAATGAATACAAACTACAAATTCATATAAAAGATTTGCTATATTTGTAAATATGCAAAAGTTACGTAAAATGATTATCGGATTATTCTTTTGTAAACTGGTAATGGAAAGATAGGATAATCTTTACCTGGAATAGAAATACTAACACCAACAATCATTGTAGAGCTGCACATGGTGAAACTGTTTGAGAGTTACAATAACGGTAGTCATTATAACAACAAGAATATCTTTTGATATTCAATTGAGTCATGGTATTTAAAATTAAATGTAATTATGATTACATGATTGCTTGAGAAAGCATGGATAAGTTCCGTAAGACAATTAGTAGAAGTTCAAAAATCCCAGAAAACCAACATGAAAAGGATTTTAAGTGTGAAGATTGGAATGAGTGTTTGATCAAGTTCATTGATGCGTGTTGCTTTAATTGTAGTTTGAAGGCCCTAACTGGAAACAAATGTGTTATTATATCGATACATAATACGACCCTGATGAGCCTTGACAAAGCTGGAAGCATCTAGTGAGTACTTACTCAATTTTTAATTAGTGTTTTACAAAGGGTAAATGAAAACATGAAAGTGAGCATATCTGGAGATTCGTAACGTTTTCTATTGCATGCAATTTTTTTGTTAAGATTTGGGACTTCGGCATAAAATTTACTAATGGGATCTCTGAAAAGTTGTAACTAAGACTAGTCGATACAATAATACTGTTTGAATTGGTATATGTTTAATCAAGCTTTACGGAGTTGAAGCAAATTTAACAAATTAAAATCATATGAATTAAAAATAGAATGTTATTTTCAAATAAGGTATATAAAACTCAATTTAAAAAATGTGGGGATATAATTATAAAAAAGAAACCTGAGAGTAACTGAAAAAACTAAATAACAAAACAAAAATAAAATTTTAAAAATTAATAATGAAAAAGAGTATTAATGAGAATCAAAGCAGTAATCATATTGATTACACATATTTATTCAACTGTAACTGATTTGGCTAAATTTCTAGGTCTATCAGGATTATTACCAGCCGAAACAGATAAGTAATAACTCATCATTTGTAATGGAATAATATTAATTAAACCTTGTAAGCAATCAATAGTTTGAGGAACTTCAACCATGGCACTAGCTTTGGATCTATCTAGCATTCTATCACCTTCACTACAAATGATAATTGGATGGCCTTCTCTAGCAGTAATTTGTTGAACCGCAGAATTAAGTTTAGGTGAGAACGAATCTTGAGTTGCAAAAGCAACAATTGGTAAATTTTCGTCAACTAATGCTAACACACCATGCTTTAATTCTCCCGCTTGAATACCCTCTGCATGGATATATGAAATTTCTTTAATTTTTAAAGCACCTTCCAATGCAGATGCAAATTGATATCCTCTACCGACAACTAAAATTGAATTTCTACCATGTAAATATTTTTTGGAAATATCCTTGATAAAATCCTTTTGCTTTAAAACCTTTTCGATCTTACTAGGAATTTCAGCTAAACCTTCAATGATTTCTTTGTGTCGTTCAGCATTATTGATAACGTGGTTGGAAATTTGTAAAGCCATCATAACTAAAGCAATGTATTGAGAAGTGTAAGCTTTAGTTGAAGCAACTCCAATTTCTGGGCCTGCATTAATATGAATACCACAATCAGTATCTCTTGAAATTGAGGAACCAACTGAGTTAACAATACCAACAGTCAAAGCACCAGCAGCTCTACAATATTTCAAAGCTTGCATGGAATCTGCAGTTTCTCCTGATTGAGAAACAAAAATACAAGTATCGTCTCTGAAAATTGGTGGAGAACGATCCAAGAAATCGGAGGCCAAGTCAACAGAAACTGGAACTTCTGTTAGTTCTTCAAACAAAGATCTAACAGCAAGACAAGAATGATATGAGGTACCACAAGCAATCATTTGGAATCTTCTTGAACGTCTAATTGAAGTTAAAAACTCCTTAATACCACCTAAAGTGACAGTCTCCTTCTTGAAGTCAACTCTACCTCTCATAGTATTAAAAGTTGAATCAGGTTGCTCGAAAATTTCCTTCATCATGAAATGGTCATAACCACCTCTCATAATTTCTGCCAATTGCATTTCCAAAGTATGAACAGGTCTGGTAGTTGGTAACCCTGCTGATTTTCTAGCTCTATGAATATGTAATTCACCACCATCAATATGAGCAATGTCATCATCTTCTAAGAATAAAACTTTCTTAGTGTGTTCAATGACAGAGGAAGCATCAGATGAGACAAAAAATTCAATTGGTTTCTGATAATCCGGTAGGATTGCTCTTGATTCTGACTTTCTAATAGCCATCTTATTTTTAGATGGGATCGACAAATATTGATTGGATGCATTTGATGTAGTCTGATTAGATTGTTGCGGTTCAGTTTCATTAATAAATTCAACATCAACGAAATCAACCTTTAGTTTTTGCTCTGATTTAACACCAATCAACAATGGAGAACCTTTTCTAGTGGCAACCAACTCATTTGGGTAGTAAACGGACTTGACTAATAAACCATAAGAACCTTGTAATTGATATAAAACCTCTTTAGCTAATTGATAAAATTCCAAATCATTATCCTTTTCATAATAATACTTAAATAATTTGGCAATAATTTCAGTATCAGTATCAGAGTTGAAAGTATAACCATTTGACTTCAAAAAAGTCTTTAGTTCTCTATAATTAGTAATGATACCATTATGAACAACAATAAACTCATTCTTTAGGTCTGAAGGTTGGGGATGGCAATTTATTTGGGTAACACCACCATGAGTAGCCCATCTAGTATGAGCAATACCAACATGATTTTGGAATAATTCTGAAGTATCTGGATTTTGAGATTTGATTTCGTTTCTTAAATTTGCAACCTTACCAACTTGTCTATACAATTGGATGGCTTTCACTGGAGAGTCAGCAAAGTCATTTTCTCCGTCAATACCAATACCAGTTGAGTCATAACCTCTGTATTCTAATTTAGACAAACCTTCAACTAATGTATCAATGACTTGACCTCTAGTTTTACCAGTGTTATAATTTGCATAACCGAAGATACCACTATTTCGTGACAGATTAGGATGTTAGTAAATTATACTATCGAACTCAAGAAAAAGGCAAAAAAACAAAGCCTTTCTGAACTTGAAAACAGGTTTATAAAATATGAAATATACATACCACATGTTGTTTGATGCAATGCTGATGCAGTTGTTAAGTGACGAAATGAGATAGGGGGATGGGGGGACAGATCAAAATAGGAAACTCTTTGTTGCGCTTGAAGTGTTGTCTTTTCTTAATTGACCTATAGAAAGAGAGAGCTATACAGAAAAGGAGCTAACAATAAATGTAGAATCAGAAAAATATAGGATATGAATGGGGGAAGTTACGTTGGAGAGGAAGATAACAGGAAAAGAGACAGGATATATAAGTAGAAGTTAAACATGAAATTGTCTGTGGATTTTGTGATTCTGGTCATCTGGGCTGTGCTCACTCTTGAGCGAAACGTAAACAAAACACAGACTAAGCCTGCCAAAGAACACTTAAAGTTTATGTGTTGATTATTTATATTTAGAGTTATGAAACACTTAAATAATATATTTAAAGAACTACTAAAATGTTAATTGCAGCTAAGAAAAACAATCAAGTGAGTTTGTATAGCATA
Organism: Ambrosiozyma ambrosiae; assembly: GCA_003705185.2. Classification (NCBI taxonomy): domain Eukaryota; kingdom Fungi; phylum Ascomycota; class Pichiomycetes; order Pichiales; family Pichiaceae; genus Ambrosiozyma; species Ambrosiozyma ambrosiae. The sequence goes on from PPHU02000010.1 coordinate 162,538, forward strand.
CAAAATCTTGAGATTGGGCTTGATTGGGTCATCATAGTTTTTATGTCATGACGGTTAAAGTATTACAAGTCGAATTGTCAATATCTATTCTAGATAAACCTGCACAATGATACATTTTATGATCTTAAATTTATCATAAATCACTTAATATAACTGCTACCATCTAATTTTTTGAGTTTTGGATATGTTCGAAGTTGTTTTTGAGATAGTTACTGTTATTGTTAATAGGAAGAAATGGTGCACAGGTGTAAAACAACAAGTATGTTGTTGTGAACTGAGTAACATGGATGTTGGTTAATGATCAGCTGTTAAGTTACGAATACACACAAACAGGCGTGTAAATCCGTAAACAACAGAATTGATATGTGTTATATCAATATTAGTGATAATGCAATTGACAAATATATTGTGTTGCAAAATACTTAGGAAAAAAGCAATCAGTTGGGATAGATGGTTTATATATTGCACCTTAAAATAACTAATAATATCCAACTGATAGTGATAAAAGACTAGGAGATTAGAAAAACTATTTCTCAGTCACTTCTTATATTGCCAACCATGCTTCGAAAAGGTACAAATGCTTAGTCTTGTGTGGCTAAAGAAATTTCACTAGCTTATAAAGTTGTTACTAGATTCATGATTATTGATGTTATCATAGACTGTGTTGGTTATACTATTTAGGATTTGGATAGATGTTCCTGTTATTTCGGTGTTTTGACAATCATTAAAATTGTTAGAACGTCTACATTCGGCTTAAAAAAAGCATTCGTAAAGAATTCAAGTGAGGATAATTTTAAAATTACTGTGATTAGAACTAAGTTGTGTCAACACCAGAGAAGTCATTCATTATACAGAAAGAATTGATTACTTTGATAAATTATAAACATTGTGAGTCTGCTTCTTAATTTTGTTATTCTGATATTTAATTTATTGGTTTCAACTTTTTTTTGAAACTCTTATTCTTTTTTATATATGCTCTTTTAATTTTATTCTATAAACCGTTACTCTTTCTAAACAAAAGTGATCGATATAATTAATATAAAATGTATATAAATCCAAAAATTATATCTGGGGGCTATAAGCAGGTATACATGGATTAAAAAACTAAGAAAAAAAAAGAACTAAAAAACTATTCAATTCTAGGAATTGGACCACCAGGACTTCTCTTAGTTCTGGCAGTCAAAACTTCAACACCATCTTCAGTAACCAATAAAGTATGTTCAAATTGAGCACTTGGCTTACCATCAGCTGTCGTTGAGGTCCAATTATCTGGCCATAGTAAATCTCTATATGTGCCCATATTCAACATCGGTTCAATAGTAAAACACACACCAGGCTTACAAATGCCCACAGCTTTATTTTTAGCATAATGTGGAACATCAGGTTGACAGTGGAATAAACTATTAACACCATGACCACAATAGGTTTTGACAACAGAAACCTCATGTTTTGTAGCGTGTTCTTCTATGATATTACCGAATTCTCTAAATGGAGTGCCTGGCTTAACTGCAGCAATGGCCAATTCAAGGGACTCTCTTGTAGTTTCAACTAAGTTAACCAAATCTTTGTTTGCCTTGGCTTTATCACCAACGTAATATGTCTCATTTAAATCAGCATGGAATCCATTTTTGTAAAGAGAAATATCCAGGTTCACAATATCGCCATCTTGTAAAGGTCTCTTATCCGGAATACCATGACAAATAACTTCATTAACAGATGTACAAACAGATTTTGGATAATTGAAATAATTTAAAGGAGACGGGTAAGCTTTTCTTTTAATAGTTTCTTCATGAACGATTCTATCAATTTCTTCAGTAGTAACACCAGGTTTAACAGCAGCAGCAGCAGCATCTAGGACTTCTCTACCCAGTTCGCAAACAACTTTCATTTTATGTATTTCATCAGCATTTAGAACTCTAATTTTATTTGATCTATCATTTTTAATCTCACTTACTGGTTGGCCATCTTTGGCATAATCTGGTAACTTAACCTTAGATGGAACTTCCTTTCTTAAAGTTAGAGGATATGCAGGCTTTAAGTCACCCGAATATTGAAACTCTGGAAATGGATCAAATGAATCAACGCCTTCTTTTCCATGTATTGCTTTATGCATAGCAAAGCTTCCTCTGAAACATCTGGAGTTACAAAAGTATTGATCTAGCCCTTGTTTAAGACAAACAGGACATTTCAAGTTCGATGTAGTTTCTTTACCGCAGTTTGGAGCACAACAATGTCTAATTTCTTGCTTGGTTGGTGACATGACTGATACTTGAACGTGATTTGATTGATCAGTGGGTGATTTTGCAAGTAAAGCTCTAGGAACTTCGTTGTTAGTAAGGGTTTTAAGTTTGAGGACGTGTGCTGCTGAAAATTTTCCTGATTTTGAGCCACACAAGAAAGAATTTATCAATATTGATAATCAGTGGGTGTTATAAGTTGTTGCTTCTCTCAACTGATATGGTCAGATTATACAATCTAATGAAATTATATTTACGATTCGACTTCTGATTATAAGTTTTACTTGTTTGGATTGTCATATGATAGGGTATTGCTTTAAGACGGTGACATCACACCACAACACCGAACACTCTCTGAGCTTCTCTAAGATTCAAAATTTTTACAATAAATTATACCCGGTTATGTAGTGTTAGTATGGTTTGTTTTGGTACAAGAATAATGATCACAATGGCTTTCTTACAAAGGATGAATTTTGGAAATGGAATTCTAGTGGTTACACCTTAACTGCGTTTTTTGTTGTAACAGATGTATCTATTTCCCTTGTATTATACCCGATGTAATTCTCTAAAATAATCTTTAAGAAATTTAGATTTCTTTCATAGATTATGGGAAACCTTTTCTTTAAGTTCAAAAGAAACCATTTAACATATACTCAATTCTAAGTATATAATCACTTGATGAGTGATTTAATTTCACACCTTGAGTAAATTGCTATTGATAAAATTCACTGACTTCATCAATTTTTTAAGAAAATATCATTACCCTAGGGAACTCCAGTTTCCAAATGTTATGTATGATATAAATGACTGACAGGCCACTTCTATATTTTTGTTTAATAAAATATAGCTATTATTCATATTATTCTTGATGGATAGTTTCCCTAATTTTATCAGAAATATCAATATGATTACAATTAAAGATTATATAATTTTTACATTTCTAAATACTCTTTGTCGATGTTTTATATATGCTGGTGATCGTGTGGAGCAACGAAAAGCAAACTGATAAGGTTTATCTTTTCCTCTTTACATTTACCCAGAAAAAGCCGCATACATAGGAAATTTTTTGATCGCAGCAAAAATTGTTAGCTCTGTTGAAACCTAATTATCTAAAAGTTGATGAAGCACTATAATATCTAAGCCAGTATAAAACTATATAACAATCATCACATATAAACATGTCACTTCCAACAGTACAACATTTGAAAGGTTATTATGTACTTCCTGTGTCTTTACCTACCATATCAGCAAAGTCTAGAACTTCATTACACCAGCCAACTCTTCATTACTTGTATATTAAGAAACATGTTACCAAAACAGAATCTGACTCTAAAACAAGATCATTATTCATAATTAACGTTCCTTTGAATGCTACCTTTACATCTTTCAAGAAATTATTTGAGCAATTTAGTACTGGTTCAATTATCGAATCATTTAAATCTGTTGAATTCAACGATCCAAATAACCTATCAAACTATGAGACTGATATTGACTTGACTGCTTTATCCAATCCAGAATTTGCAAATAGTAAGACTTATGACAACGACAAAAAACATAAAATTCCTGTTGGCTGTGGGATTTTAACATTTCTTGATAAAGATGCTTTGAATCTAGCAATAACTAATTTGAAAAAATTGATTAGTTTTACAACATTAAAGAAAAAAGATTTACCAAATTGGATAATCGATCCAAATGATACTGGCATAACGAGATATTCCAAATATGAAAAATTGAATTCGACAAGCTTAAGTGTCGAGGTATCGGCTGCAATGGCTGAGTTTACCAACAAGGAATTAAGAGCAGCTGAAGAAATCAATTCAATGAAAGAAATAGTCGATGAAGATGGATTTACACTGGTCATAGGATCGCACAGAAAGACAAAGAACAGTATCATGGGCTCCTTAAAGAAGAAATCTGATTTATTAGATGATAAAGAAAGTTTGAAAAAAATGAAAAAGAAAGAAAAAATGGACTTTTATAGATTCCAAATTAGAGAAAGAAAAAAACAAGAGATGAATGATCTGTTAAGTAAGTTTAAAGAAGATCAACAGAGAGTAAAACAAATGAAAGATAAAAGAAAGTTCATGCCGTATTAGGAAATTACTTAACAACTTTACTTTAACCTTTTCTTTATACACAATATATTTCGTGTTAAATAAATTTTGTCACACTCAAAGTAAAGATGGTAACAAGAGCTAACCGTAAATGCTACTTCCGATGATAGTAATGTAAAGTAATTTTAGAAATGTACTGAATACTGCTTATAGGATATAGTGTAAGTAAAGTCTTCAGAGAATGCAGAGATGAAAAGCGGAAAAGAATAAAGCACTAATACATATGTAAACGCATTACGCTTCTTGAAGGATAAAATAAAAGAGAGATAAAAGCTAAAGGTAACTTATCTGTATATTAACGGAAAACTACATTACGATAAAAACAAAAAGCTCATAATCTACCCCCCGGAGTAGTACCATTAACAAGCTCACTTCTACCTAAGGAGCCATTAAACCTAGATCCACCATTATTATTATCCGACTCACTTTCGTACTCATCATCATCAATTTGTCTCAACATCATACTTGGGTTCAAACCCAACTCGTTCAATTCCTTAAAAACCAAAACAGGCTTTTCATCATATCCAATAATACGTTCTTGATCACCTCCATAACAAATAACTAAAACATATTTCTTCCATTCGTTTTTATCTAAGTTATGGCGTTTCATTGCACTTTGTAGAATCTTGTAACATGGATCGTCAGTTTTAGCACGTAATTGTTTTAATGGTTCGCTACTAGGTCTCGATGATTCTGTAGTTAAAGTTGAAGCTGTTGATGCCGTACCTGGTAATAATAATGGTGGTGGATTTGATGGGATTGGTGGAGTTTGAGTACTTTGTGATGCCACTATAGTAGGTGTTGTAGTTGCCGCTGAGCCATGATTCAACAATGATTGTCTTAAATGATGATGATGTCTATTAATCGAACCTGAAGAGCCAGCTTGGAATAACTGTGGTCTATTTGGAGATCTTGGAGCTCCATTTGAAGAATTTACGTCAGGCGTGTGCACACTTAAGGTTGACTTTGAATTGTTTGGTAATTTGTTCGCTTGTTGAGCTGGCTGCTCATCATACACAATCGGAGAAATGATTGGTGGTGAACTTATAGAGTTTCTATGACCAACTTTCTTAGCTGACACACCAATATTATGCTTTGAGGAAGTTGTTGAAGGCATATGAGAGTTTTTTGGAGAAGTGTTCATTGCTGAAGCGCTTGTAGTATGATCTGGTGTTGGTAATGGCTTTTTATCTTTAATCTCTTTTAATATGGGTAACAAATCTTCCTTTAATCTATTGAATTGATTAACCAAACTTTTATTGCTCGTGGAAGTAGGATTGATTGTTGATAAAGTTGAATTATCCATTGATTCAGTTAAAGTAGAAGCTAGATTAGTTGAGATCACTAAAGCTTGTAATTCATTCAAAATTGGATGAGAACCAACACCAAACTTCATAGTTGTTAACCCTTTATCAACTAGCAAATCATTAATGTCTTTCATTAAACTTAAACGTGATTTTAAAATATTAATACCCATATCTCTTAATTCTTCTGTGTTTAGGTAAGGTAATGTTAAGCCAGTTATATTATGAGCTCTAAATGCATCGATTATATCATCATTATATCCGGTATTTTTTAACCATAGTAAGATTTGATCATTTTTCCATGATAAAAGATCACTGGAAGTGATCGATCGATTCGATGAAGGAATAACAATGGAAGAGGGTCTTGCAGACTTATAACTAGGCATACTTGGATTGTCAAAGAGATTTGGATAATGGCGATGAGCTGTTTTTTTATCAGATCAGTGTGACCAACTGAGTTGGAGTGTTGTGTAAAAAAAGTAGAGTAAAAAAAAAGTGGAAGGGAGGGGTATCAAAAAGACAATTTTAGAGCTTTGCAACAGGAGTATAGTGTCACTTGACTGGTATTCATGATAAAGTTGAAACGCCTTTATTTCTTCTTATTTATGCTTAACTATGGTTTCATTAGATTATGACTTTAAAGGCGCATGAGGCTGATGATTTATATTCTTCAGATATGGCGCAGCTAATATTAAGCGGATCTGCATGTTTTAAGAAATTGATCCGACTAGCTAATGGAAGATTCCTTGGGTATTGCCTACTTGAAGAAGGAACAGTCATCCCAATGGAAACCCAGAAGGGCAAAAAACATAAATTAGATGAAGAAAAGCACTCTCAAAAATTAAAAAGAGCATATGTTAGAAAACAGAAACCTAAAACCTTTAAATTTGTGGGTGGACCTAGAGCTAGGTCTAGAAATGGTTGTTTGACTTGCAGAAAAAGATCGTACGTATCACTCACTAATTTAACAACAAAAGCCAGTTGGATTACATACTAACTCAAGTTTTAAAAATCTATCTACTACAGAAAAAAGTGTGATGAAACGAAGCCAAACTGCAAGCTGTGTGTGCAAAAGAATAGGGAGTGTATATGGCCGGAAAATGTTAGGAAAACACTTCTAGAAACGACACAACCAGAGTTTCAGGCTTGTTTTCAGAAAAATCAGAAGCCATTTAGTAAATTGAAGATTATGTCAAAAGTATTATCACCTATTTGTCAACTAGAGCAGGAAAAGCAACAGAATGAACCTCTTCAAGATCCAAGTGCATCATCATTTGGCTCATCATACTCTATTCAATCTCGAAGTAATTCAATCAGATCAGAATCTTCTACTAAATTACCCTTTATGGTTACCATTTTTCCGGCCGCTGGCACTGTCAGTCCAAATTTATCTCCTGTTGATCTAACTAACCCACAATCGGAACTTCATAATATATCTTCAGGTTATATCTCATCGCTAGAGCAATTAGATTTTAAATCAAAGCCTGAATTAAGTGCTGTTGATAATGTTAGAAGATTCATTAAATCTGTTGATCAACTTAAAAGTTCCGCTGATTATTTACATGACTTGAGTCATTCTTCAACAGACACTGTAATTCAGAAACATAAAGAGCACTTGAAATTTGATAGATTAAAAGATATACTACAAGGTTCATTAGCGGAGATTGAAACTGAATATTTAGAATCTTTTTGTGCTACTGCTTCTAGGCTATGCTTCTCGGATGCACATTTTGATAGATTTTTGGAGTCTGTTTGGGGTATAGCGGAAACCAATACAACTTTTAGAAACTCGATTATTGTCTGGGGTGCTGTTTCCAAAAATCAATTATTTGATGCATGGTTAGTACAAATTGAAAATGATATTACTGAGGCTATAGCAAATGGTTCCGACAAAAGTTCTTTCCAAATTTTTGTAGGCTGTTTAAGTTCTTGTTTACTATTGGCTAAATTGTCTCATTTTCCTAATTCAAATTATAATAAGAACCACTGGTTTGAATTTTTAATTAAATTCAAAAGTTTGATTGATTCTTTCCAAATACTAGATGACTTAGATAATTTACATTCTCAAATATATGCACTACTTTCATTTTTCAGTTTTCAAGATCTACACTCATCTCATGCTTTTACTCATGGTACGTTATTGGATTCTCAAATAACTCAGAAATTATTATCTGTACCTCATACTGGGCTATATCCACCAATTAATGTTATTGAACCATTATTGTATATTATTCCTGAAATTATAGAATTAAAGAGTCAATGGGAATCTGAAGGTTTTAAGATGATACAAGATCCAAATAAGGTAGGGAATCATGTATACACTGAAATGCTAAATACATTGGACTATAAGGGTACGAAAATAGATAAAGTGATACATAATACGCATCCAAGTAGAACAGATTTAAGCTTCATTCAAATTGAAGATTTTGAGGTTCAGTTATCGTTATACGAACTATATCAGTTTACTTTGCAATTATCACTTAGAAACATTGTTAAAAGATATCCTCCGAATGTTCCAGAAAATCAAATCTTAATAGTGAAAATATTCAATCTATTAAAATATTTCGTCAATGTTGCTAACGTAAAGTCATCAGTTTTATGGTCGGTTGTGGTTGGAGGTTGCAATACTGTTTATGAGAAAGATAGAAAACTAATTTTAGAATTACTTCATTCTCTAAAAAAGCAGGTATTTGACGTGACTAATATCGAGAAGATTGAAGTTATCTTGAATGAGTGTTGGGAAAGGAATAATGATGGGAGCAGAGTGATTCATTGGTTTGATTTAGCGAATGAGCACGGTTGGTGCCTGAATTTGGATTGATATTGACAAGTATAGATACAGATATTATGTTTTGTTTCAGTTACATATGAATAGTAGAAATTCTGTGAAATATGTATCTAGTCGAGTTATTAACCAAATCTTCAGAAGCAAAGATAATGTGGTTTAGAATACATAACATTAACATTACATATGCTTAAAACTTCAAGATATTTCTTTAAAGGTATAAATAGAAATTTAATAACTAGATAACTGTTTGAAATCAAGTAATGTAAGAGAATCATTTTGAACTTTTATCATACTCGTCTTAGATTCGATTTATATGTAATTAATTTGTAATTAATTTGGTGATTTGTGCTTCGTAGCTTACAGAAAAATCCTATCCAATCAAAAGATATCAATCATACTTTCAATCTTGTCGGAGGTCTAGATCTTCAAAGAAAGTCGTGTATCGAATAATTTCCCCAGACGCTTCTTGTGGAGTAATCGAGTCCAACACAAGACAATCCAGAACCTTTACGGAGCGGCAACATAATTTGACTCTCGTCCAATTCAAACACACTCTACTATAAATTTTATAATGACTAGTAAAGATAATAATAACATTGCTGAAATTGAAGAGCCTAAATACCCTGGAAATTACTCTGCCAGAAAACAAAACAGATGGATTAAGCCTGCAACAGCAGAACAACAACATAATGAAGAAATCATCAATGGTAGTTCTGATAGTACACTACTTCAAGTTCCATCATCTCCGGATGTTAACAAACTTACCGATCATTTTGAAGATATTGATGAAATACATAGAACCGTTTCTAGATTTCATGTATCCCCTGCTCAAATGTATTCCACTGAATCCGGCCAGATGTACCACGCAGGTTCAATTTGCGTCGTTTTAGTTGGTCTACCTGCAAGAGGTAAAACAAATTTATCGATTGGACTATGCCGTTATCTAAGATGGTTAGGTGTCAGAGCCAATTTATTTCACTTAGGTAATTACAGAAGAGAAAAAATGCATGATGTTCCTGATGATTTTTTTGATCCAAAACCTGAATCAGAAGAGGCTGTAACAATTAGACAAAAGTTAACCCATTTAGCCATTTCTGATATGCGGAACTTTTTCAAAAATGATTTGGGTCAAGTTGCTATATATGATGCTGTTAATGGTAACAGTAAAGAACGACTAGAATTAAAAGAAACTTTGAATAAAGATAATATTAAAGTGATTTTCATCGAAAGTATGATTGATGATAATAAACTATTGGCTAGAAACATTGCAGATGCTACCAAATCTCCGGATTATTCATCCTGGAATCCTGACGATGCTATTGAAGATTATAAGAAAAGAATATCTGTTGTTAGTCACTCATACGAAACAATGAGTGAACCTAACTTAACATATATCAAAACAATTAATTTTGGAGAAAGGTTATTTATTAATGAGTCCAAACATGACTTTTTAACGACTAAGATTATTTTCTATTTAATGAACACAAAAATCAAATTAGGTTCAATGTATTTTGCAAGATGTTCCAACAACAAATTAAGATATAAATCAGATCCACATATTGATGAAAAGGGTAAAGATTATGCCGACAAATTATTCAGGGCAGTAGTTTCCCATTTCAGAAGCCAAGGTTGTGATGATGTTCCCAAGAATCTGGTTGTGTGGACCTCCACAAGATTAAGAACAACAGAAATGTCTCAACTATTCAAAGATAAGGGATTGATTGTTAAGCATAGACCAGAACTAACTCAACTAAATCCAGGTGATGCTGAGGGTTTGAGCGACTCAGAATTGAATGAAAAATATCCATCTGATTTTAAAGCTCACCAAGCAGATCCATATCATCACAGATACCCAAGGGCGGAAAGTTATCATGATTTAGCACTGAAGTTGGAACCTTTAATTATGGAAATTGAAAGAATGTCAAATGACATTCTGATTATTGCTGATGAAACTATTATCAGAGTGTTTTATGGTTATTTGATGTCAACATCATGTTTTGATATTCCATCTTTAAGATTTCCAACTGATGAGTTAATTGACATTACTTGTTATGCTTACATGAACAAGGCAAGAAGAGTTATTATTGAAGGTGTTGAGTCCATCGATTAGAGTTTGCTTTGGTTTTCATATTATTTTCTGGTTTTAATATTGGTAAAGAATTTCTTTTAAGTAAAAAAATGGTTAGTGGTTGCATTATATTCTGTTAGTTAATTGTTAAATTTTTGTTTATGTGTTTCCAATTCTCATCTTTTTTTTTAAAATGTTATTTTGTTTGGATTTTTACTAAAGTATTTGTTCGATTATTCGCTTATACTATGTTTTTGTACTTATTGATTACTTTTTTTCTTACATTTGTTTCTTACATTTTTCTAAACTTTATTTGCATTGCTCTTGTACTTAGTACTACAATTAAAAGTTTAATTCTTTTTTGTCTTATATGAATTTGTAGGCTTTTCATGACCATCAAAGGAGTAGTGTGTATTCTGTTTCTCAAAACTCTCTAGCACCATGTGGTTTCTTTTCACTATTCCAGACTATCAGAAAGAGCCTTAGGAATAATGACCATTTATAATTATTGTGAAAGTCATGGTATTTGTTATTAGTGTCTAATAAGTACAATTAAAGCTGAATGTTGAAGAAAGGCCTGTTCTTTACTGTTCATCTCCCGCTAACATAGCCAGTCAAAAGAGAACTGAACACAGAGTGAATCTAGTGAATAAAATATAGTAAAATTTAGATAATCCTGGTTTAACACAGTGCATATTAACGTTTCAAGTTCTAATCCAATTAAGTTTTAATTAGATAAGATCGAGCATATATACTAATATATTGCTGCTTCGTCAATTTAATGAGATCACTAAATTATTGAAACCTGCCTTCCCCTTATTAGTGGAAATTCATCATTCTTGGTGCCCATCTTTCCAAACTTTTTTCATCAACTACAAAATCAACTGAAGTGATAGAATTGTCATTAGTGAGTCTGCTGAACTCGTAAGCAAATCGATTACAAGCCATTATACATTATCTTTAATGAAAAATTGATTACTGCTTCTATATCTCCTGTCAACAAAGATTTTGGGTAAAGCTTGGTTCCTATTCATGAAGTTAGAAGATTAGTAAACTCAAAAGTTACATTGAAATTTGGCGTTAAAAAAAAGGATTCACATTATTCATTCATCATAAAGAGAAATATTATGATTTTATTTTTTGCATATATGATTATTTAGTTGATTGGTCCTTTTTATATGTTTCTTTTATAATGTGTAGAGGCCAAGGATCCTCTTGATATCGTAAGTTTCTACGTAATCATCAAACTGCAGTCATCAAATAAAACCCACGTTTTTGAATTGGAATTTCCGCTTTGAGCTAATTTAGCACATGTGTGTGTTGCATGCAGTCAGGGTCTTTTAAGGGTCTGTAAACATCCAGGAACCACAATTTTCAACTACATATATTTCACAACACTATATGATGATAATGACAAGAAGATATGAGCACAAATACTGATAATATAATTAGTCATTAATCAAGAAAATACACAAAAAACGATTGTTGCTGATAGTGAGTAAGGTTAAAGGTTTAGTAGAAAGTGATTTAATTGAAAAAGAACTCTTGGCATATTCAACCTGAATTTTCGAAATATTATAGTCCATCATTGTATGTTTAAATATGAGGTTGACTGCCTTCTCAAAAAATTGGATCAGTGGCTTTCTTAGTGGTATTAAATATCAACAACATAAATAGACAAGTAAAAAAATCAAAGAAAAAATGAAGTTATCAGTCAAAGAAGTAAATCTTATACTGTTTTTGACCTTGGATTCATTAATATTTATCTCTGAAATTATAATAGGTTATTTTACAAACTCACTAGCATTATTGGCTGATGCTTTTCATGTTTTAAATGATATTGCTTCGTTATTAGTTGCCCTATGGGCAGTTAAAACAGCAAGGACTAAACAGCCTGATTCACAATATACATTTGGTTGGAAAAGAGCAGAAATATTGGGTGCTCTTATTAATGCAGTTTCATTACTGACTCTTTGTATAACATTAATTATTCATGCTGGTCAACGTCTTTTAAATCCTCCTAAAATTTCCAATCCTGTTTTAGTTTTATCTGTTGGGGCATTAGGTTTAGCTTCCAATATTATTGGTATGTTTTTATTCCATGAACACGGTCATTCCCATTCTCATGCTTCAGGAAGTGGGCATGCTCATACTCATGGATTCTCTTTTGATGATGATGATGAGGATGATTGTCAAGGTGATATTGAAGTAGGCTACCATACTCAACACGAACACGAACATGAACATGAGCATGAACATAGTCATGGTCATTACCATTCTCACAGTAAGCAACATCAAAATACTGATCATTCACGCACACATATACATACTCATTCACATCAAAAATATGAGGAATATTCTAAAGAATCAGATTTGGAAATATTTGGAACACCATTACTGGAAAGTAAAGAATTTGGAATTTCTGAAATGGTGACATCTCCATCGAGTTCAACATCATCAGAAACTCTACATACGGTCACTCCAACGGAAGTCCATAGCAATGTTCATGAATCTCATCAGCATTATATAAAGGCCCAAGAAAATATGCTAGAGCATCGTAAAACAAAATCTTTGAACATTGAAGGGGTCTTCTTACATGTTATGGGTGATGCTTTAGGTAATGTGGGTGTCATGTTTGCCGCTTTATTTATATGGAAGACTGATTTTACATGGAGACATTATATTGATCCAATTGTGACTTTACTATTGACTACGTTTATTTTTCTTACTGCATTGCCTCTACTTAAAAAAACTTGCAGAATATTACTACAAGCTACCCCAAATCACTTAGATTTAATTCAGCTACAACAGGATTTAGAATTGGTTTCAAATGTGATTGGAATTAAGAAACTTCATATATGGAGTTTAAATGAAAAAGTTGTTGTTGGATCAGTGATTGTTGAAATGGACTGTAAGCATTTTGTGGACTTTGAATCCACTATAAGAATACTAAGAGAGTGCTTAAACGCTTATGGGGTGAAGGATGTTACCATTCAAACTGACAATATACATCGGTTTTAACTTTTCATTTTCATTACTTTTTATTTCTCACCTTTTCCTATTTAGACTTGTTCTATAGGAATTGGCATATGTAGAGTTTCATTTACCTTTTTCTTTGATTTCTTTCTGTTTTCTTATTCAAACTGCACCTTGTTTTTTCTCTAGACTTCATTTGCATGGAAACTATTCACAATTGATTTGAAAGTGTGAATATAGTTTCAATAGTAAGGAATAATAGTGTCTAGCTTCTGGGACAAATTGCTTATAATTAAAACCAGACTTCAAATATATTATACTATTTTATGCATATATATAAGCATTTGACAGAAGCTGAATGTTAGTCCTACTAATTAGGAAATATACGGAAAGAATATGTGTCATAAAGCATTGGAATTTTGTTGCAATGTGCTATTTCATGTCAGACACCCACAATCCCAAAACCTTTAAATTAAACATTTGTGAGGTAGATTATACAATTAGTAAGTCAGTAATTTTCTGGTTGCATTTATAATTCAACATCTGACTTATATTTCTTTCTCTTAATGATTTCCTTCTTCTTAGCTCTTACACTATATATATCTTTAGTAAAAATAGAAGCAGTAATTATCATGATATAGTACCTAGTTTCCAATTTTTTCACGATTCATGATTTGTATCGTATTAAAATTTTGCAGTCATAGAATCAGATAATGTAGTGTAACAAGAAATTAGTATGAATAAGAATACCAAATAATTCTGGATTTTCAAACATTCAGTTGAAAACAGACAATCTACAATCGGTCTCCAATACTTAGTAAGAGTAATCCAACAAAATAGAACCAGAAATAACATTTATACTAAATTCTATTCATTTGCTTTTTGTTTTCCATAGGAACAAGTGTTCTTACTTTTTTGATCAAATCCATTGCTCTTCTAGTTTAAATTACAGTGTTGGTTCAGGTAATACCTGAACACATTACTAAATTATGCCATATCTGGAATATAGACTTTATAAATGTGTATATCTATTATAATAGTCGTTTGCATGATAAATTGGGATCCTTGTTTTGGAGGCAGAAATTTTGGTTATTAATACAGATATAAATAGCATATACAGTAAAGTGTAATAACAATAGAAAGTGATAGAAAGCTTTGGTTTAAATTCGGTTAGTGAACACTGTTTAATTTGAAATCAAATTCACTCTCAAATAATCGAAGATTATTTAGTACAGAATATAATGATTTTTCCTTCTGTTGCTAGGTTTTCATTCAAACCATAACCATACTATAGATCGCAATTATATTAATAGCAAATTAAAACCAAAGCATAAATTTAATGAACAAAAATAATCTATTTAATAAAAGGAACATGTCAATTTGAAAAAGTTGTCTCTTTTGGATTTACAGCATAAGCTATTCTCTGTTATTTCTTTGATGCAAATTTCTAACTATCTGTGTCTTGAGAAAATATAGAAGAAATTACTGACAATGCACAAGCAGCAACAGCAGTATATAAACCTTTGAGAATAGTTTCCTGAACGTATTGCTTTTCATTATAGGTGTATACTGGAGATAATTTACCTACAATGGAAGTAAATATTGCGTCCCCTAATGCAACTCCAAGTTGACCGAATGTCCAATAAATACCAGCAATAGAGCCCTGTAGATGAATTGGTGTATTTTCCATAACGGAAGCTAAAAAGAAGTCAAAAAACCAATTCACAGAGAATCCATGTAGGAACAAACTAACAATCTCAAACTTGAAGTAACTTTTTCTAGTTTTGAAATCAATTCTGGTTAACCAAATTGCAGTACCTAATGCAAAAATTGAGCAGATAAATAGGAAATATCTAGTTCCCACCTTTTTAACAAAAATATTTCGATAAGCAACTGACCCTATAACAATACCTACTGCCAATGGAAACACTTTAAGTGATGCAATAAGTGTAGAATCATGATCCACAAACTGGTGATATTGAAATAATCCAGTCATTAAAACAGTGAAACTGATATAATAAGCCGTAACTTGAATTAAGAAGACAAAGAAGTTAGGAATAAACTTTGCTTCCGGGGGGAACAAGTAATCCATTCTTAATCTCCAATCAATATCTATTAGTTCATTTTTTTCAGATCCAGCAACAGTATTTCCATGATCATTGCTACTACATGATGTAGATGACAAGTATGATGCATTATTTGTTTCAACGTTGCACTCATACGACTTCAAAATGGTCGTTTTAATAGGGTTCTCGTCAGAATGCTTCTTTTTATATTCTCTAATATATATAGTTTCAAACAAGAAGACAAAAACCACCATAAAGAACCCAACAGGAAGCGTGATATATGCCTTAGGGGTTTTCCAGTTATCGCCACCTTCGGTCAATCCCAAAATAATCAATAAAGAACCACCAACAAATACAATAATACCACCATAGTTCAAGTCTTTTAAACGCAAATTTGAATGGGCTTCTGTTCGGTCAGGTGGCACCATAAAAATACTGAGTAATACAAACGCAACAAACGCAACAGCAAATGTGAAGTAGAAGAAGGCTTTATATCCAATATCAGTCAAAGCAAATGCACCTCCAATGACAGTGCCTACTCCAAAAGATCCAGTAACTACAAGCAATAAAACTTTACTGGCAGTTTCCATTTTCTTTGCATCATGGCCGTAATAACTTGCCGTTAAAGCAATACCAGAAGGAATCAACGTAGAACCAGCAACACCTTGAAGTGCCCTGAATACAATTAGAGCAATAATGGAATTTTCGATAACAGCACAAATCAAGGCAAATAATGCAATAAATCCTGTACCACATAGAAAAACAACATGTGGTCCACATATATCTGCTAATTTACCTGAAAGTAAAATGAAAGAACCTAGTGTTAACGCATATCCTGAAATGACCCATGCTGAATCAGTTGAAGTTGCATTAAAATGTTGTTGGACGCTTGTTGTAGAAACCATACCACCAGAAACACTCAAATTATCTAATGACAATGCTACCATGCTTATAGCAAATGAAAATGTTTTGCTTCTTTTCTCCAATGGAACTAAGTTATTTATCGTATGGAGTAGTTGCATTTGTGGAATGAAATATTTCTATCAGTTATTGATTGGAGCAAAAATCTACCAATATTAATGAATATAATTCTTAATGAATTAAGAAGTTCAAGGGTATTTATATGTTCACAGTTAAAAGGCTGCACACCGTATGAAGCCCGTGTGATTTCAAATCAAACTGCAAGTCTTATCAAACTAAAAACTGTTCATATAATTAGGAGCCTTTCTTGTTTCAGGGAGATCCAAGTTATGCATTATTAATACTAGATCTTTTTAGAATAAATTCAATTTCCCTCCAATGTTTTGGCAAATTTTGCTATCGAATGGAAATAAAGGTTATTTCCGAAAAAAATTTGGTTTAAAATGAAGTAAAATGTTTTTAAAGGTTTTTTGGCTTCCAATGCCCCCCTAGCTCGGCGTTCGCGGACAAAGTGTGCTTTCTTAAAAATATATTTCGGTATTCGGTTTTTAGATTGAAAATTTAAAACTCAACTTTGCTGAATCAACTTTCAAACAATGTAAACATTATTTATTAGAGGGAACATATAGTAATTCTTATATGATAATGATATAGTTTATAATTCAATGATTTAGAGTCCTTCAAAACATTCAAAATTTTTATGCTTGTGGTTATTTGGGTAAAAATTACAAGCTGTAATTTGGTGAGTGTTTTAAAATTTTAGATAGCTGACAAATCAACTCAAGCGTGATATGCAGCAAGAATTTCAAATTCAGACGCTCTATAGCTTAAAATCACTATAGATGAATTTGATACAGTTCAAAAGCATATGCTAATAATTAAAATAAAAATCAGTAACACAAATTTCAATGGGAAGAAGAAAAGATCTTAAAATCAAATTAATGAGACAACATAGGTGGACGGACACAAATAACATAATATATAAACTGAAACGAAGAGTAACTAACAATAAATTTTATAAAAAAGAGACAATAATCAAAATAACAAGTCCTTGATACTCTCTTTTCCAAATTAAAATCTTTAGAAATAAAGTGACATAAAAAGGCTCCCTAGAACAAAAAAAAAACACATATAGGAAAAACGAAATGGTCAAAGACTAATAATAAAAACTTCATCATTTAATCATCCTCCTTGGGATTGAAAATATCATGAGCAGCCAAAACCAACTCCTCAATTACACGTTGTTGAACGTTTAAGTCTTGTTTACTATACGTAACATGCCCCAATAAATTTTGAGCCCAAACGATAGCTAAATTCTTAACGCTCATTCTGATTTGAGGAATTTGTGAAATATTATAAAAATGAAACAATAAATCCCTTAAAGTGAAATAATTTGCATCTGGTAATTCGAAAACAATGCGGTGTAATTGAACACGCAACATAGCTTGATCCTCAATTAGACCAGTTTTGAAAAAGCTCTCGGCTTGTGCATTAGTTAATAATGGATCAGGCAAATCATGAAAAAATCTTTTCAGTAAGGATGCTAACACAAAAACATAATCATTTGTAACATTATTTGGATCTTGTGGCTCAAGTAATTGTAAATTTGATGGATCATTGTCTATTTGGTATTTCAATTCTTCTAGCTTAGTCTTATTTGGAGACGATCTATAAATACCTTCTGAATGTTGACCATAAGATTCAATTAATGATATACAACGTTTGACAAACAATGGAACCATTTCTTCATCATGAGGTAATGAAGCAAGTGGTTTTCCAAAAAGTAAGCCAGCAGACTGCAATCCACTAACAATACCAGAATTAATTGATAAGTTATCTGTGCTCATACTTTTTAAAGAATCAAATGCTCTTGGTCCATTTAAAGCAGGCGTTGGAGGTGCTGAAGCTATTGGAGAACGTGGATCTAGAGATAAATAATTTGATTGATTTGGTAGCGTTGGGGCTGCTAATGGTGTGCTAGCAACATATGGATTGGGTGATGATACGGTTGAAGTTGACTCACCCATTGTTGCTTGTCCTGATGGCACTACGCTCTTATTGTACTTATTGATTGGAACTGGAGGTTGGGATGATAAGCTTGAAACTGATTTATCATGGTTTGGGGAAGGTTGTGACGGATGACTTGCACCACCCAATGGAGTTTTATTAAATAATGGATGTTTAGTATACTGAATTGGTATGAACGATGCTTTCTTTTGTAATTTAGAAGCTTTCAAGTAATCATAAAGAGACCTTTCAATATCAACGGAAATTGAAACCGATTTCATAGATTTGGTTTTAGAAGAGATTGGTATCAATTGATTACCCATTCCTATTACCAGGGACTCATTAAAAATGGCAAATTTGGATAGCTGTAACTGTAATGCATTATCTATTTCTAGAATAAGATCTTGAAGTCTTTTTGAAAGATTTGGTCTCACTGTGTCTATCAAATTATTTTTCAGCTTTTGTGATAAATTGGCTTTCTTATTATAATCTTGATCTGCAGTTTGAATTTTTTTAGTTAATTCTTCTTCCTGTTGAGAACCAGTCTTTCTACCCTGTAAAGTGATTTTCTTTGATGTTTGGTCCGAATTTCTGAGTTTTTCTAAATCGTTGCAGAGAGAATAATACTTAGATTTAGATTTCTCGGCTAGTTGGATAGAATCGACAACTTCTCTTTCTTTTCTAATACCTTCCTCCTTCATTTGTTTCCTTAGTCTATGAAAGTTGGATGATAAGGAAATCAGCTCATCGTACATTTTAGACAACGCCTTAACATAAGGTGTTCTTACATCTTTCACTATTCTATCATCAAATGAAATAATTCTATCCAAAGATTCAATAAATGAACCTTTAACAACTCTATTATTAGACTTGACCGAGTTTTTGCAGTGAACTGATGTTTTTTTCAAATTTGAAATGTACGATTCTTCATATGTATGCTTTCTTTTCAGGTAGCTAGAAAATTCGTCACACGACTTGATAGATTCTTTTAATTTAGCCAAAAGGATATCTAGAGAGTTATCAGCAATAAGAATAGCTTTGATCTTTGGTTCGTCTAACAAATGAGTAGAGTTAGGTATTTCTTCTGAAGAGTGATTTGATGTTGACGTGACGGACTGACCTGAAATATTTGGATCGAATCCATCAGCAGCAGGTGTAATTGATATAGAGGGATTTCCAGAGTTATCAGACATGGTATTGAAGATTTATAAACGTGAACCTGCTTGGATCCTATTAATAGTGATACATCTGATAACGTTTACGTATAATTTAATATCAAACCGACAGAAATCTTGTTTTTATGTGAGGTGGACTGCTCATTCAGTGCGGGCTAAAAAAAACAACCTGGCGCGTCAGCTTTCAGTTACTGGTGCACCGATGTGAGGATTTTGAGTTATAGCAAAGCTCAAAGATGAAAGCTCAATTCTTACTCCTTAATTACTAAGCCTTATTTATATAACCTCCTTTACATGATAAATCAAAATGATACCACTTAAATATGCTAGGAAACTAACTTGAATGGAAATAATTGAAAATTTAACCAATTAGTCTCAATTAAATATAAAAAACTGAGAATGACATACAAATCATCGCCATAAATTACATACATTATAATGAAGCTACAAAAAAGAAGCTTACCAAAGTGTTTGGTAATATGATAATATCCTTCAATTCTTGATATCAGAGCACCCAGCTACCTATCTAAACAACCAACCAACGAAATATAACAAAGCAGAGGGTTGACTCTCCATTTTTTTTATTGATGGGTTTGAAATACTCATATGTTGAAGCATAAAATCTGTTTTACTTGTTAATTATCGAATTATTGTTCGACAGTTGATAAATTTGTGAATCCTTCTTTCAATTACGCGTTACTCAAAATCGTTAGAGATTGCAAGCCGCTGAAGTTCTTTAGGAAGGGGACCAGAGATATATAGTCTTTAAATATTATACAGTTCTAATCAAAAAAAATTGATCCAATTGGACAACATTATATGTATTTGTGGTAATTTTGAAAACTTGTTTAATTTCAAGATCAGGTTGGACTCCCTCAACGGGCGGCAAAAGTAACGAACGGTTAAAATGCGTCTCAATAACGCTCTGAATTTAGGCTTGCTGTATAAAATAATAGAAATACTTGCTCCCATTACATCGGCTACTTCATATCCGAGTTTTATATGTTCATGAATTACTAATGTCTAATGTAACAAGTTCTGCTATCATGAAATGGGCCAGCATTAATCGTAGTCAATTTTAATGTGTGAGGTTCAGTGGTGCTGATTGGAGGGAGCAGCAAAACTTCTTGAAATATCGAGTTCAATTATATAACAAAACTTGCTCTATTTCATGTTCAAAGGATTAATTATAGTTTATAATCACAAATAAACAATTATACAACATAAAGTAAACAAATTAAATACATAAGAGTTTTTAAAAAGAGAATCAATGTGCTTATTAGGTTAATGAAATTCCAGCAAATCCAAGGGCAACACCAGTTGCAGCAGCCATTCCAACACCAGAGCTTGCAGTAACAAGAGAGTATTTACCATAATAGCCAGAATTATAAACATCAGTAACTTCAGCTTGAGGAGAGTTAGGATCAAACATACGAGTGTTATGGTTCACTGTTGCTGGATACGTAATTGTTGGTTTAGCCGACTGGATTGAAGTTGAAATCAAACTAACACCAGGTGATCTGAATTCAAAGGTTTTGTTACCAGCTCTGGAACAACTTGCTAATTCTCTTCCTGATTGTTTTCGACCTGATCCAATTTTCATGGAAACAAGTAAAGTGTTTTCACATTCAAAAAAATCACTCAATTGTACGGCATTCATTATTGGATTGCTTTTAGTAATCTTTTCAAAGAATGTCGTTTTGAGATCTTTAGTAAAATATGAAAGTGTTGTATTAAAAACATATGTTTGAGACTTTTCATTATATTGGAAATCTTTTAAATCAAAACTAGGTTTAAAAGAAAATCTTTCCTTAACTATTTCAGTTTCAATAAGCTTTGTGTAAGGAGGTAGTTCAGTTTTAGAAACTGATAATACAATATTTTGAATCATAGAAACTGTCAAAAATTCAACTTCAAAATATCCAAGCTTAGTAGATATACCGTTAAAAGCAAAATCCTGTGGCGTCAAGCCTGGAGATGAAGCTTCAATCTTCACTGGGATATCTCCAATAACTGAATTCAAATCCAACGTACTAGTCAATCCCAATGTTAATACCAGCTTAATATCACCCTTTAAGTTTACTTTTTGTAAGTATTTAGAGTCCCAATTCTTTATCATGAATTTAGCTGGGGCTCCATTAGACTTATTTGAAACCATACCACCAAATACTGGATCTGGAAGAAATTCTTTTGATTTTCCAGTATAAACCTGTGTATCAGAAGCATCAACATCAGTGATCTTTAAATCAGAAATATTGATTGGAGTAGTACTTTGAAAATTCAATGGAGCTAAGAAGTCTAAGGAAGTTGCTAGCTCATTACCACCAATTAAATATTGGATGCGAGCATAAACATCATAATTAACAGAGATGTTACCAGCCTGATCTCCTAATGAATTACATGAGGAGGGCAAAACGATCTCAGAACTAGGAAAGATAAATTCAAACGGATATTCGAGAAAATAACCTTCAGGAAATGTGACACCATTTGTAGAAACACTCTTGAAAACATTTAATGATTGGTTGAAAAACACATCTAATCTTGATCTTTGATAATTACTAGTCGCCTTCTTAGAGCTTTTGGAGAAGATTCTTGAATTTGAGGTTGTGTTGATGGGTACTGACTGAACTGTTTTGGACTCACCTTTGATACCAATGTCAATTGATACTATATTGAAAGCTTCTTTTGGTAGCTGTATTTCAATTTTACCTTGAACTTTGTTTTGTTTTGGGCAAAAAGTACGAGTCTTATTGGGATAACAAACTTCAAATCTTGGAAAAAAACTTGTTTTGTTGTGGCTTGATGATGAAAACATGGTGAAGCTAACAAAATATAAAGCAAGTCCAGTGTTCTTTCTTTTGCTAGTCCTCAGTCCCTGAAATCCCTTAACTACAGGCACACAATCTGTTTATGGTAGAGCCCATAATTTGTTTATGGCAGAGCCCATAATCTATTTATAGTAGAGTATTTTAAATCTCTGCACCAATAGTTTACGCACCACTCGGCAATGCCGATATTCTGAATCTTATTAGATCAACATTTCAAAAAGTTTTCCTTGCAGTACTTTTCGCAATCTGCTTGCTAATTATTAAATAAAATCAATATTATAATCATTATTGATAATTACTATTAAAATTTTACAGCAGAGCTGCTGGACATTTATAACATATTTATAAAAGCTCATCGCAGTTCCTCTAAAAGGAAAGTTTAAACCAATTAAATACAAAATCAGAGCAATCTTACCTTCTTGTATTCAGATTTACTCAAAGGGCATTGGAATTAATGCCAATATCGATAACAAACTCTGATATAATACATCAGGTGAGAGGTATATATTTATATATTACATTAATTAAAGAGAGCAATAAACTTCAAACGAACCAGATTTGAAACCTCGCGGCAAGTTTATCTCAAATAACTATTGGACCTATCAATAATCAATTCCATGTTATAACTATGGCTGGATGGACTTTTGATGTTTTAATCAACTAGACTGAATATACCAATCTATGAATTTATTTAAACATGTGCATGTTGCAATTAGAGTTATCTAATTTTAATCAATTGAAATTTCATGATTACTTGCAGATAGTAAAGATGTACCCCAGATTACATACCTAATCGAGTAATGTGGATTTTTCACTTAAATTTTGCATTTGCAATCGGCAGCACCGGATCATTATATTTGATATAATATAATTTGATCTGATCTGATTTGATTTGATTTGATTTGCAGATCAATCTAATCAATCTTAGATATAATTAACAGACGGAAAAAGTAGAAAACTTTGATGGGCTTTACTTACATAATAAACATGGTTTTAGGTAGAAAGAACTGGATATCTCCGTATTGAATCGTTGAACCTAATCTAATATTACAAATAAGATGATCAACAGGTAGGAAACTATTACAAACATATATGCCTACCCATCTCATGCACAGACTCACGGACATACTAGCTATATGGAATACAAATAAAATTTTTCATCAGTTGTTAGTTCATTCATTTGGCTCAATACTATAGTATATGTTTTATGAGCCTGGATTTCTGTAGTTACATAATTAGGTACATGTCAAGTTGAATTTGAAATTTTACAGTATTAATTTTGTTATTTTAATTTGAGTGAAACATATATATTCAAGACGCTTCAGACGGAGTTAGAGATGTAACGAAGTCAAAAGAAATCATCAGTTTGTGCAATTTTTGCTGACTTGTGGCATTAACCTGCCAAATGTGTATAATATAACAGCAACTGGATATAATCAATATAAAGTAGGTGATTTTAATGATTTCCAAAAAACAAAAATATTTTGTATGTTAACTAGTCCATATAGTTAGCTATGTAGTTGCAGAATTTCCTCCATCTGTGCTGCGGCTGCGGCTGATTATTAAAGTATTACTGCCTTGGACTAAAGACTCAAAATATAAAAAACCACTGTTAATATGTCAACAAAAATTGAAGATTAAAGAAAGGTACTTATCGAATTTACTGAATATGGTGGGAGGAAGGATTGGCAAAAAAAAAGCCCAATGTGATCATTTCACCTATAAAACAGACAAATTTCTGCATGGGAAGCCCTAAACGACCTGACATAAAATCACACTTTTAACAAAAAATAAAAAAGCTTTGTGATATCCGTGTTTTCAGATACCTTTAAAATGAACTTCAGTTTAAAAAACAGTTCAACATTAAAGAATATCAAGTTTTTGGAAACACATATAAAAGCCACAGCTATCTACCTACTCAGCTACTTTCATCAACAAGTAACAATAACAGCGGGCTTTACTGAATTGTATTGATATCTATCATATGTTGTGTAGCATTTCGCTCCATGTTTTGCTTTAGGAGATCTCGCTTATCGGTGTTCGGTTAAGTTTCATTTTATATACAGGTAACATTACACACTACTAAATCAATTTGGTTATTTTCAGATATGTAATTCTAGAGAAACTCCAAGGATTAAACGTGATCCGCTAAGACAGAAGTAAGTGACAGACTTAATCTAAGTTGTCATCATTTGTTATTGTTACAATCGTGGCGGTGATCATGTTAGCAATAAGTTTAAGCTTGTTTAACTGATATACATATATATTAGCATTCTATTGGGCTATGCGATCGAGAAAATCGAAATACAATTAAAATGATGTGGCCATTCAATTACAACAAATCACATAACTCAGTTTCTAGCTACTAATAGAGATACCGATCACTAAATAGATGGAACATGTACAGTACAATGCGTGCCTGTAGTATGTTGAATAAATAAAAGCACCTTATCTTACAAATGATAATTCAATGCTAATGATAGATATGAATTGTTAAATGAAACTTAAAATTTATAATATGTTCTAATTGATTCAAAAAGGAAAAAACACGTAAAACATGTAAGCACACGTTAACCCCAAAAAGAAGTTACAAATTAAAAGAATTAGTTGTAGTGAGGTAACTACTAAAAAAGATCACTCACCTCAAAGATTTTATTTTGGAATTGAAACAAACAGGAGACATCATCTTCGCTACACCGTCTACAATTTCCTTTTTAGGAAGGTAATATCGAATATCATTTCTGGCTTTTGTTTTAGAGCGCTTTAAACGTGGAAGTAGAAATAGTATTTTGTTCCTTCAACTTTTATTCCTTTAACGGATCGTTTCCTTGTTTTTTTTTTTTTTTATGGGGTTTTAAAACTATACTTATATAATTCTATGTGCAATCTAAAATTTACTTCATCTTTTACTAAACTAACTAATAAACTGTAAATTAAGAATGATTATTGGATTAAAAGCCCTTTTATTATAAATTTAGGCTATATTTGAAAACAGCGGCTATAAACCGTCAGGAGTCGGCAATATCTATTTATTTTAAAGAACGCCAGTCGATGAGTCGTCGATTAGTTTTCGACGTGTGTAGACGAATAGAATTTATTCTTAAAATAACAAAATAGGTCCGGCACTTCTTTCCCTTAGATTTAAAAGAAGAAGAAGAAGAAGAAGAAGAAAAAAAAAAACACCGCACGGACAAACCGAAAATTAGCCGTTTGAATTTTGATTAGGCGGAGAACCGGACGGTATAGCCGGATTCAGTAGAGGATTGGTGGCGACAATAAATTGCCGAGTTAGAAGTCAGAAGTGTTAATTGTCAAAAAGAAAAAAACAACACTACAAAATCAATTATTCTGTTGATCTTTTAAGGATAATCTGCTAGTTGAGTTAATTATAAAGATTAATTTATGGAAGAAATTAAGGAAAATATATGAAAAAGAGAGAAAGTATTTATTACAAACAATCAATTATAGTAATAGAATTATATATATATATATATTATTGATTTTTGTTTCAGTCCTATTTATTCCAAATGAAACCAATTCTCGTCAGTTGACATACACTCGCCAAACCGGAATCAATGAACAAAACCGTTACTTGGAATCGATCAATTGATTTGACATAGCGCAATTTAAAAACCATCTGATAAGGCAAAAAAAACAAAAATTGCGCACGAAAACGGGAACAACCGCTTTTGCTGGTAGCAGAGTATTTATATCTCTCACTTCCCTCTCTCTTTCTATTTCTAGTCAATTTATTATTAATTTAGTTCTTTTTTGCCCTTCTTTCTAAATCCATCTTTCTAAATCCATCTTCATCCTCATTATTATTATTATTATCATCATCTCCTTTCTGTTTTTGCTATTAGACTACGGTAATTCTTTACTCTAATAAATGCTTCATTACGATTTACCTCAGTCACAGTCTATAGAAATACAGACAGTACAACCTCCAATGGATAATATATTGCAGAGCACTCAAGCTCTTCAGGCTGTATATCTTAACAAAAAGCTTAATTCTTTTAGCAAATCTTGGAAATCTGCGTCAAATGCATCATGTCATTGCTCATCTTACTCTTCAATAGCGTCATCCTCTTTTACGAGATCCCGTTGTTCTTCGACTTTTTCAAGTTTACCTGAAATAGATGAGCAGCGACAAGGATCAGAACAAGGATCAGAACAAGAACACAACTCTTCAGATAACTCTATCGCCTTGTTTGATGATATTTCTTTATTCGACGCTGAATACCTTCAAGCTGGATCTAATGGATCTAATGGATCTAGTGGATCTAATGGGCCAAATTTTGTTAGCTGTAACAGCTCTTTAATTATAAATTCTTTGGCTTCAACTCATGAAGAAATAGTTAATGACAATCATCCTTTATCAAACTTATCGGATGATTCTATATCAGGTGAAACTACCATTATTCCAGTGACAAGAAAAGTTGTGAAGTCAAAGCGTGAACATCCTTCTAGATTATCAGTAATGGTTTCTAAACTATCTTCTTTTCTGTCTTTAACCTCCCAGAAAATTGAATCTAATATATCTTCTTATGATTTCCATAATTATCAACCAGAAAATACAAGTACATCATCAACTCCCTCTTATAACACAAATATAATCGAAGATAGCATTGAATTTGACGAGATGATTGAATTCAAAATGCCACATTTGTCAACTGAAGACGAAAAATTAAGAGAACAAGTTTCTTTAATTCCAAATCCTTGCTTTATCAACAAAAACTCTTCAATGCAAGTTTCACCATTTTTCCAAAGACATTTAAGGGTCCACGGCGATCAGCTTAGACAAATAGCTCTCTATCGAAGATGTTGTGATTTGCACTTGTTACCTTCTGAGATTAATTTTTATGAAATTGATATTTATGATGATTACATTAACAATCAACATCAGTTTGATTACTTGTATGAAAAAGATTCTTATACTTATGAATATGATAATTCTTCTGACTCCAGCAATGAAGAAGAAAGTACCTCTGTTGATTTCTGGGGCAGTTCAATCATTAATCAAATTAAAACTGATGATCGTTTTGTTGAGGAATTACGGATCACCAAAGCTTGTTATGAAAAATACAACAATCCACTTTGGTATATTAATGGAATTAGAATTAAAGAGGATAGAAAAGATCCACTTCCACAAACTATTAGACATTACAAAAATTTAGAGTTACTTGAAGCTGAACAACAACACAACAATGGTTTTAATACCAATATTAATGAAAAGGCTTTATTCAGTTTAGATGACTTTAAAAAGCAAAAGGAACTAAATAAGTTTAGATCCAACTTGGATAAAGTTTTAAATTTAAAGAAGTATAACTCACTACCTAATGATGTTCAATTTGTTTCTAAAAAATCATGTTCAATTCCATCTAGATTTTCCAATGTTATTACTGCTTATTGAATTAACATAAAAACATGTTATTATTTTTTTCACTTCTTTATTCATTACCGCATTATAATTTTCTGTTTTACAACAACAGTATCGCTTTACGCTTGCTTGATGCAATTCCTATATTTTATTTTTCTATTTTTTTTTCCTTGGTGGGAAGATTCCCGGTTTTTCAATTTGGCTTGGTATTTTAGGTTAATATTATTTTTTATTTTGCTTTTTATTTATTCATTTATTAAGGTTTTCATCATTACTATTACTGCTTTTAAAGAGAGACTTCATTGCCATTATTATTATTATTAACCACTGTACAATCACTTTTATTTGGATTCCCCTATTTTGCTATTACCAAACGTTCTTTTCCCCTGATACCAAAATTATAATCTTATGTTTATGGTTTTTGCTGTTATGTTAATTTTGACACATCATACAAACTTACTAATAATCTAAACTTTGCTTTTTTGGTTCACTAATATTTGTTAGATTTTTTTTCGAAAAGTTTACATTACATTCATTTTATTGTCTCACTATTGCCATAGTTATTATTGTATACTATTTTTTACATCCTTTTTTTTCAATTCTGTTTCTTTCTCTCTCTCTCTCTCTGCTCTGCTACGTCCTTGTTTTTTTTTTTTTGCTAGCTTATTAATATAATTTGAATGATACATTATATTGTTAATATCTCTTTAAATACATTAACAACATGTCTATGTCTTATAGCTATCATTCGCAATATACAGCGAGCAACCTTAAACTATAGGTAACAGCGAGCTTTTTTTTTCAGATGCATACAAAATGCATACAGGAACAAAATACTGAATATTACTGAAAAATTCATATTTCATGCAGCATCACTTGAACAATGATGTCCTTGACCTCTTATGTTTCTAAAAATGCCACATACTTCTGCAATTGAATTTCAAAATTGACATAGTAACAACATCTAGAGATGAATTATCTGGCAAAAAAAGAAAAAAGAAAAAACACACAATTGATAATGTATAAATCTGTAAGATATTAATCCCGTTCTGGAATTCACAGTTGATCAACACTCTATGCATCATCGTCACCATCTTCTTTTTCTTTTCTAAGCACAAATGGAGAGGCATTGACTGAGAGTTTTATTTTTCATTGCATGGATGTAGAATTATTCATTATTCTTAATACAGGAGCAAGATTGATAGAATCTTGCCAACTTACTGTTTCAACTGTATACACGTTTAGGGTATTAGTCGCTGAAGCTAAGTATATACCTATACTTCTCCATCCAACCATCTACTCAGTTTTATTTAAAATCGTCAATCTGTGAATGATGCATATCTGCACCTGATAACATATTTATTTATCCAAACGTTTCGGCAAACGATACATTGTATGTATCTCAATTATCTTTCTCCGCCTCATTGATAAATCGAGGAATAATCAAATGATTTTACTGCTACAATTTCTTAGGGACATAATTCCTAATGTCGATATAATAAGATGAATTAAGTATGTCCGGAAACATTCGAAACAGGTACTAATGTACGTACGGTTATATCTTAGACCTGGTATTATCAAAGCCAATTACATATAAGGCTCAGAATTCAGATTGAGGGAATTGATTAATTGGTCCATTCGTTAGATTTAGCAGCTAGACCAAATCAGCGTTTATAAATAAGAAGAACAAAAAAAAAATACAAAGGCTTGAAACAAGACTAGACTAGATGATATGCCGTGCTCCCCCTTAGACCTTCTATACCTCTCCTCCTGCTTATTAATCACAAATCCATAACCTTAGGTTTTCAATTATTAACCATTTAACTGATTGGTTTGGTACATTGAAAGGTGAATTAGAATAGCAACTATCATGCCATACTTAATCAAGCAGCGGAACTTGGTGCTTGCGTCGAAGGAATGGAGTGGATGAATAAATGATAAATATCGAATGAATCGAAAAACACCGGTATATGTTGCCTGTTATTATGGAGGGGTTGTTCTGACGGAACTAATTAACTACTTTTGTATGTGATGTCTGTTATTTCTAAACAGAAATTCTGATATTCTTTATAAGTATTCTTGATGGGGTCTAAAAGAAACCATGATGGAAGTTTGCGGGTAACTTTAAGTATTACATTGATAAACTGAATAACTGTTTTGATTAAATGCAAAGTGTTGTATAAGATGTAAACTAAAATATGCAAGATGTAAATTATAGAAAAGGAAAGAAAAACATACAGCTTGATACTCTGAAGAATTAAGATGAATCATCAGTCTCAGTCTCAGTCTCAGTCTCAGTCTCAGTCTCAGTCTCAGTCTCAGTCCCAGTTTCATTTTTGGTTTCTGTGATGATATTTTCAATTGCATTAGTTTGCGTAACATTTGTTTTGGGGCTAGAAAAGTTCATTGTTTCATCGTTAGAATCACTTGATGAATTACTTAAATGCTTTGTTTGGAACTTTTGTCTTCCATAACGTCTTAGTGGTGATAACTTATTTGATTGGAAAAGTGGAGGTGAAGCTACTTTCAGTTCACGAAGAGGTCGATCATTGCCTGAATCTCTGCTAGCTTCATTAGTATCTGATTTCAAAGTCTGAATTGATCTAATAAGAACTTTTGATGGTGTTGGAGTAGAGTGGATTGAACTTGAACAGTGTAAGTCGTGACTTGTGCTAGTTTCATCTTTATCGCTGCCACTAACTTCAGTGTCAGTAACTTCATGATCATTTGTTGTAATGGGACTTAAAATAACATTAGATTTATCAAGATCACTTGCATTTTCATTAGCTCTACGATTTCTTGAGCCTTTACTTTTTCGAATTGTCAACTCATCAACTTCATCAAAGGTAGCATCTTCTTTAGATTTAACCTCAGATTGAGAACCCTTTTCATATTCCGAATCAGTAACAGCTCTCTTTTTTCTACCATAACTTCTACCACCTCTTCCTCTATTTCTAGTAGTGGATGCTTTCTTAATAGGCGTGGTCTTTGGTTTCTTCTTTTGGAAAGAATCATTTTCATCCATATCACTTACTGTCAAATCTTTTTCTGAATCATTAAATTCTATTCGATCTAGATCTTTTTTAATTTCAGCTTCATCAAATTTCAGCTTTCTTTTACGTATTGGGGTTGAATTTACAGAACCAAATATATTAGTATCCGAAAGTACTACATGAGAAGAACCTGGTGTTTCATACTCACCGTTAGCACCTTTAGCATAAATAACATTTTTTTTAAAACTTGAAAAGTCGATTTTATTCCCATTAACATATCTTTTTTCATTCATTAGGTCTCTCAATCTTTGTCTGCTATTATTGATCATCGGAATCAATACATTTTGCTGATTATATTGCAAATTTTGATTGATCAATTGCAATTGCTTACAATCATTATCAAAGTCAAGTTGATGCTTAATTAAACTCTTGATCTCTGCATTTAAAACTTCAATTAATTTCGATTGTTTTAGTGATTTAGTATATAGTTCTTTCAAATCTGCAACTTGATCTATTGCTTCGTCATTTACTTCTGACAACTTGTTTAATTCAATTTTGAAAAAGGTTTTGTCAAAACCATCAATATAACGTTTCACTACCAAATTAATCGATTCAGTTTGATTCTTTGCTCTTGTGATTTCAAATTCATAATCGAAATCAAAACAACCAACAATGAACAGTTTGTATAGCCAGCTTAACCAATCTTCAATAGGCATACCTTTGAGATATGAATGTGGTGTTGATGCATTCTTATCGATATTTAAAACATCATCATTCAACATGGGATATTTAAAAGTACGATGATACTCTATAAAATGTTCCTCCTCCCCCTCCTCATCATTGTAATCATTATATTCATCTACTATATTTGGATTCGGTAATAAAATATCTACATTGAATTGTAATTCTTTTGTTGAAAACGATCTATCTTGGCTGATCTCTTCAGACATAAAATAATTTAATGCTTCATCAGTTTGATAGTATTTATCACTATGTTGATTTATCAATTCAGATATCTCAATGCGATCTCTTTTCAATTCAGTTTTATTAGATTCGACATTAGATTTATCTTCAAGATATTTTTCAAAAATTTGGGTATAGCTTCTAGATACAGGATCTTTTTCTGATGTAGTATTTTGCTTAATTGCATCCTGTTGGCAAATAACTAGCGTCAGTAGAGTATACCTTTCTTCTTTCTTTTTTCTACCCTCTGAATCTCTGACCATCTCAGTTGAAAATATTGTTCTTGTTTCTAGAACCATTGTTTTGATCTCATGGAGAAAACTGTGAAAGGTAAAGAATGAAAAAATGACTTTAAACTCTCTATATTGCTCTTCACATTGTTTTCAAAAGAGACTTGTGAGCGGCAATTCCTCCATTTCGCTTAAATAGGGGACCCCTACTTTGGAGTTTCAGCGAAGGCTCATTTTTTTGTTTGAGAGATGAACGATAAATTAAAGAATCAGATTCTGGTTTGTTTCTTTCTTCCCTTGTACTTTTCCTACAATCACAAATCAAACTCATTTATATACTATTATCATAATGGCAGGATTAGTATGCACTATTGTTTAATTTAAAGACAAAATTCCGGAATATATTTATACTAATTAACTTACCTACTCATCAAACACAATACAGGCACACCCAGCATTTGCAATGGCCGGATTAACAATTGGAGGTGGTTTTATGGGATACTTTAAGAAAGGTTCCAAGCCATCTTTATATGCCGGATGTGGATTAGGAGCTCTTTATCTTACTTCAGGATACTTATTACAAGAAAACAAAGATTATGGTGTTCATACCGCATTATTGGCTTCTTCAGTTTTATTAATTGCCGGCTTGTCGAGATCTATCAAGTCAGAGTTCAAGAAACCTGTTCCTTTATGTTTGTTAACTTTAGGTTTGTTAACCACTGGATTCTACTCCAAGAAGTACAATGAATTTTATATGTGAGCGATCTGCTTTTCGTTCTTCAATACATCATTACAACTTGTTCATTTTCTGTATATATATATATGTTTTTTTTTTAGAATTCAATATGTAATGTATAGTATTTATTATTTTTTTGAATTAAATACAGCTTTCAGGCTATATACAAAAGAAAAAAAATACCACAAGCACCACTATCATCAACGCAAAATAGTACTATATAGGAAACGATATATCTTCACAGAAGACATAAGATAATGAACTATCATAAAGCACGGCTATATCAATCTAATCTAATCTAATCTAATCTAATCCAGACAAATGTTTTAATATATTAGAAGGTTCAGTAACAATACTGGAAACATTATCAGGTTCAATAAACTCTTTTAAAACATGACCAGTTTCATCAACAGCAAGACAAAATCTCTTGGATCTCTTGTTACCAAAGAACTCCTCAGCATCGAATAACAAATCCAACTGACCAATAAATTGTCCTTTAGGATCAGCCAAGAAAGTAATATTATTTGAATCAGCTGTGATCAAACCTTCACCACCATTGGAACCACTGGAAGTAGCACCGAAGGACTCCTTCCAAGCATTCATGACAAAGGCATCATTAACAGAAACAAATATCAGTTTGGAAAACCCATGAGAGATGAATTTAGGCAAATTTGAAACATATTTAGTAACGGTGGAGTCAGTACAAGTTGGAGAGAAAGCTCCCGGAACACCAATAATTAGAGATTTAGTAGTCAATTCGGTAGACAAGCTAATTTTATCAGCTGGAGATTTTTCGAATAGTGGAATATCTGTTGGAATTTTTTCACCAGTTGTGATCCATCTGGTGGCGATAAGAAGAGAACGATAAGAGCGGGAAGCAGCTCTAAAGGAGGAGTTAGGTAGTAAAGCGAACATTTAGAAATGTACTATAATAGAATTGAAGAGTAAGAATAATGATGATATAGTTATAGTTGCTTAGAAAGAGAAACAGAAGAAATGAAAATTAAGAAAACCCTAAGAAAACAAGAACAAACAAACAAACAGAAATACAAGATTAATGAAAATTTAATAAACAAAAAACTGGAAACATACAAATACTTATAATATTTGATCTCCGGACGAAAGTATGTTTTTCGAATGACCCCACCGCGACCTTCAACAATAACTAACATCTGAATCATCCGTTAGTTAATCCAAACCAGGTAATTCCTCTAATACACGTTCAGGACTTGTTATTTCACATTTTCTAAAGTCAGGTTCAACAAATTTAGAAACTACACGTCCATTATCAACTGCAATTACAAATCTTTTGGATCTAGGAGAACCGAAAAAAGGAATAGCATCTTCGCTCAATAAACCCAATTTGTCTACAAATTTACCCATTGGATCAGATAAGAATGCAACATTAGGATGATGAGCCTCTATACCTAAGCTATCTCTCCATGCAGCCATAACAAATGGATCATTAACAGAAATAAAAATGAATTCATTAAAACCTTTGGAAACAAAATGCGGAGCTAATTTAACGTAGTTAGCGACAGTTTCTTCCGTACAAGTTGGAGAAAACGCACCCGGAACACCAATTAATAAAGCTTTTTTATCTTGTAATTCTCTATTTATATTAACTGCTTCATTTGGAGTTTTATCAAAAACAGGTATATTTGATGGAATACTACTACCAATTTCTATATTTGAAGTGGGCACAGCTTGGTGAATTGTTCTTTTAGCAACTGTTGAAACAGCCGGAAAAACCATACGGGATGAAGACAAACGGGTTGTAGCAAGAAGGGATGATTTTAAAGTAGTAGATAGTAATGACATATTTTATGAGTTTGAGTTGGAATTTGAATTTGAATATAGAAATAAAAAACAGAAAATTAAAAAAGGAAAAAAGGAAACAAAAAAAAAAGACAATTGAATAGAAATTAATAAGAATGGATATTTGTGTAATTTTATAGTCGGGGATATAAGTAAAATAAATTAAGAAATTTATTTATCTGTCGATGAGTAGAGCGAGTGACCCCCACAAATTTTGAAATTTTCGTGGGGGTGGAACCACTGAGTAATCGATTTCTTATTGGCTGATTGAATTAGTGGGTTAGTGGGTTAGTAATGGTTCCGGTGGTTCCTTATTAATGATTATATGATTATATGATTATAATGATAGTAGTAGTAGTTAAAGTTAATTTGAATAATCTTAATCTTAATTTTAATCTTAATCTACTTCCAAATTTCATGAATTTTATAAATCAATTAAAGTAAAGATTCTTATAATAAGTGGTACATATTATGTGTTGACCCCTCATGCTCGATAAGATTTATGAGTCAACGTAATTGACATAAATTGAATCATGTATCGGCGCGTCGATCGATGATTATTTCATCTGAGTAAAATCACATACAAGTCACTTTTATTCAATTATCTTGTAAAATAATGGTTTTTTTTGTTAAAAAAAAAAAATCTCATTTATATTCTAAGTTGTGCTTGTATATATATAGTAAAAAGAGACATTCCATCAATTTCAACAATAATTAATTCCCTATCCTCTGATGTCTTTTCTATTACACATCCAATTATACCTTCACTATCTGGAATTACAAACCTACTAGCCAAAATCTCATCATCTTTAACAAAACATCTACTTTTAATTACTTCAATTTCAGTTTTTCTTGATTCCGCTAATTCAGATGAAAGTACCTTGAATAAACTACATTTATCAATATCTCCATTTGAATTATTCGTGCTGCTCATACTATCCTGGATATCTTTATCGACGTGTATTGGAATCGATTCTACATTGAGAAATTCATAGTGGGATAATCTATCGCTAATACCCAGACCTAAAAACTTGGAATAACTTTCTTTTAATGCCCAATACTGACTTATCATTCCAAGATCTTGATCCAATTTGTCCAAACAGTTATTTAAGTTCTTATCCAAATAATGAATCTCTTTGGGCGTAAAAATATTTTTGAAATGTGTGTGATAAAAGTCTGTTAATGAATTTTGTGTTACTGGCTTTGATATGAAGTTTAAAATATCTTTTGGATTTGCTAAATCTAAACCTATCTCTGATTTAGCAAACGATTTCGTATTTTTAAATCTGATTGTCAAAGCTACTATATCCTTTTCATCACTTAAATTGAATGCCTCAACCTCTAATTGGGATGTCAGTGTATCATGTACTTTTATTAAATAAGGCTTTCCAAATTCACCTCTACCCATTTGAATATCATTAACTTGAATTATCGTTTCATTAAGGCAACTTAAAATAAATGGTAAAAAAATTAAATTTAATAATTTGAGTATTCTATCATCTTGAAATTTTAAATTGTTCAATTTTAATCTTTGTTTCAGATTTAAATTTCTTGTTAGCAATTCCCAATTAAAATCATCAGTTATGATATCTTTTAGTAATGAATTCTTATGTAAATTGATGAAAAAGACATATGTTTTGTTAGGTCTGGGATCAACTTGTTGTTTAAATGATTTGAAAATGGTATCTAATGAAATTTCACTCTCCATATTGTGTGACACTTTGTTTGTTATTTTTCCTGGAAATGAAATTACAGGGTTGGAAACCCAATATTTGAGATGTGTATGCTATATATACAGCTTATGAGTTAAGTTGTCGCACTCCAATTTATAAATCAATCAATATTCAAAACGCGTAAGAAAAGGAATCAACAATGGTTTTCACAAACACACTATTTTTTTTTTCAGAAGAACAACTATAATATATATACATATATACATATATACATATATACACATAAATATCCATATCAATTCAATGTCATTGGTACCTTCTCGAATAAAACCACTATCAAAAACAGTGGTCAACAAAATAGCTGCCGGGGAAATTATTATTGCTCCATCTAACGCCATTAAAGAGTTGTTAGAAAACAGTATCGATGCAAATTCAACTTCAATTAATATAACTATTTCACAAGGTGGCTTAAAAAATATGACCATATCAGATAATGGATCTGGAATCAATAAAGATGATTTGGACATTTTATGTGAACGTTTTACCACCTCGAAGCTACAATCATTTGATCAGTTGCAAAATGGTTCAATCATAACTTATGGATTTAGAGGTGAAGCTTTAGCTTCAATTTCACAGGTTTCCCATTTAACTGTAATCACTAAAACTAAACAAGATGACGTCGCTTGGAAAGCTATGTACGTTGATGGCCTATTGAATAAAGATGGTGTTAAGACAATTGCTGGGAAAACTGGCACTACTTTAATCATCGATGATTTGTTTTATAATATCAATTCTAGATTAAGAGCTTTGAAAAATGTTAATGATGAATATGGGAAAATTGTTGATGTTGTGATGAAGTACGGTATTCATACCAAGGGTGTTGGTTTTACCATTAAAAAAAGTGGAAGTTCAAATAATGATTTGATTATTAGATCGACCCAATCTACTAAAGATAGAATTAAAATTGTTTATGGATCAAATGTCTCTAATGATTTAATGGATGTTTGTCTAGAAGCTAATTTGGATATTGGATTAACTGGATGTGATGGAATGATTACGAATTCCAACTATTTTAATAACAAAAAAAGGATTCAACCTATTTTTTTTATTAATGGTCGATTAGTTAGTTGTGATCCTTTAAAAAGAGCCATTTTTCAAATATACTCTACTTTTTTGCCTAAAGGCCACTCACCATTCATCTACTTAAGTTTGAAAATTAATCCGGTTAATGTTGATGTTAATGTTCATCCAACTAAACGTGAAGTGAGATTTTTATTTGAAGATGAAATCATTGACTATATTGTTAGACAAATTGAAGAGAATTTAAATGCTCAGGATTCAAGCAGAAAATTCTTGACTCGACAGATATCAATTCCAAAGAGGAAACTAGATGATGAATTGATTGTTGACTACGCATCACCACAAGAAGGTCAACCTAAAAGAAAATTGAAAAGTATTAGCTCTTTTAAGAAACCTTACGAGCATAAGCTAATTAGAACTGATTTCAAGCAGCAAACCTTATCTTCAAAGACTTTGTCTAGTTCAATTTTAAAAAATTCTGAATCTTCAGGACCACAATTACGAAAACACAGCACGAATGATGATGGTGATGATGGTGATGATGGTGATGATGGTGATGATGGTGATGATGGTGATGATAATGATAATGGTAATGATGGTGATGGTGATGCTGCAATTTGTGACAGTGAAACAACTATAACACCAAATAAATCGATTGACGTACCTGCAACTACAGTCATACCTAGAGAAAGAGTTAAAGTCAATTTAATCTCAATTAACAAACTCAGAACACAAGTTGAAAACTATACATCAACGTCAATTACAAAAACACTCTCACAACACATTCTCATAGGTATAATCGATTACAATAAAAGACTAGCTGCAATTCAATCTGGTTTGAAATTATACATGATAGATTATGGTGCTGTTTGCAATGAATTATTTTATCAAATTGGATTATCCGATTTTAATAATTTTGGTAAGATTAAACTTAGTTCTCCAATTAACGTTCATCAAACATTATCAAAGATATACAATGATGATCAAATTATAAAATTAGCCGCTAGAGATATTGGTCAATTGAAAACAATAGATGAAGTTATTAATTTGTTTCATGGTATGAAAGAAATGTTTCAGGAATATTTTTCAATTGAGTTTATCCAAGCTGAAGATGGACTCTGGTTAACTGGATTACCAATGTTAATTGATGGATATTTGCCCAGTCTAAGTAAATTATCTTTGTTTTTGTTTAGACTAGGTAATAGGGTTAATTTCGATGTTGAACAAGAGTGCCTCGGTGGAATATTAAGACAAATTGCATTGTTTTATGTGCCTTCAAGTTTGCCTAATGATAGTAATAATGATAATGCCATTGAGAAAGCTGATGGTGACATTAAGAATGCCGTTGAAGATGAAAAAGAGAAGATGAAGATTATTTTAACTGATTTATTGTTTCCCATAATTAAAAAGCGTTGTTTAGGAACACAAAATTTAGTTAGAGATATTATCGAGTTGGCTGATTTGCCAGGTTTATATAAAGTTTTTGAAAGATGTTAATTATGTTTTAAGTAGGTATTATGGGTATTATGGGTATTACATCTTTTTTTTCTCTTTTTCCTTTCTATTAATATTTCGATTTTACAAATCAAACACACTCAAATTTATATGTGGAACTAACTGTAAAATAAGGTTGGATTTCTATAGGAAAATATGTACATATGAAGAGAATATATAAGAATAGCAAACACAACTATAGAGAGAGATAATATGTATAAGAGATGTACTATAGCAAGAAAAAGAACAATAAATAACTTTTATCTAATATGATCGTAAAAGACGTGAGACGTGAAAACCAAGATGAATACAAATGAAAAATACAACCAATATTAAAGCAATTCAAAAAAACGCTGAAAAAATTTGAAAAAAAATTCTAAAAACACACAAAATATATTAAAAAAAAAAACCCATGAACTACTCTAACTCTATTTCACCAGTTGACAGGGCTCTTAATGTAACTTGATATAGCAATAACATGACCGAGCTTTGAATGGAAGTCCAAACAAATCTTGGACCAACACCAGAAAATAAGCCAACTACACCTTGTCTTTGATAAACTGTTGCCAAATTTTTCAATATTGAGTTTGATTTAAGTATTAATTGACTTGAATTTTCATTTTGTGTTTGCATTCTAGTTTTAATCACGTCTAATGGAGTTGTAATAATACCTGCTAACCCACCAGCAGCAGCACCTGTTAATAACTCTAAACTTAAAGGTAAATCATCATCTTTTTCTGCTGATTTCGAAATTGAGTTTGAATTTGAATTTGAATTTGAATTTGATTGCAAGCTAAATGCAAAACTTCTGAATCTTTCATAAAATGCAAACTGCAATGCAGAAAAAGGTAAATCACGAACCAGTGTTGCTTTATAGCCAAAAAATAACGTCTTCCAGCCTTCCACTTTGATTATACTCTGAATTGCATTAAAAGTACCACGGTAGTTATAACCCGATTTGAAATAAGGGTTATTATAACGCCCTTGTAATTGTAATCTTGTTTTTAAAACTTCACTAGGCACATAGAAAATAGATGATGCAAAATCCCCCAAAAATCCAGAACTTAAATAAACTAAATTTTCATTTAGATGGAACCTTTCAATACCTAATCTTTTAAGAGACTCATATGTGATAAAGAATACAGCAGCACTAGGGAAAGAACCAAGCATTGCAGCTCCATAACCGCTATACAACCCCCTTGAAAAACCTTCTTCTTTGAAAATTGCCAGGTACGCTGGAATTGTGGACTTATACTTGATCATATGTGAAGCACCCTGCTGCCTTGTTTTAACTGTATCCAAAGAATGCATCAATGAATCTCCTACCATACCTCCGAATCCACCTGCTAAGAAACAATTCAATAAATTTGGATATTTGTTGATGTTGTTATTGGGTCCGTCATCCCGATTTGATGATGATGATTGATTATCAGAACTCGGTATTCCCTTGGAACCTGTAGTATGTGGATTATGATGATGATGGTGAGATTCTGGAATAGTTACTGTAGAAAAGTTTATTTGCTGAGATGCCATTTCTCTTTTATTTAATACTTAACTCTGAATAAAACAAATGAAACTTAATTTTGAAGAGATGAAATTTGGAGTAGGAAAGTTATAAAGAAATGCGCTATACTATTATAGATAATAAGATGTGCAAATTGGGCATTTGAAGTTTCAATTGTAGAATAAGTTTCCTGTGGATGAACCTGGAGAATATAGAGAAATTGAGTATTTTTGGATATTATCAAGGCGTAAAAACAAAGAAAAGGTGATGGATAGAACTTTTATTTATTTCTTCAATGGTAATAGGGTAAATCTAGCTTTGATTTAAAGATATTACTGCACTGTTGAGTGTCAAGTTTCCAAAGTTACGTTTTACAAGGTGTCTCAAAAGTTACGAACAGTTTTTTTTTTAAGTTGAGTCGCTTTTCGTTGTTATAAATTTTTGCGGCGAGATGATTCGTGGATTTTTTTGAAAGATTGGACTTTTTCTAGGTTTAATTAAGACAGAATGAGTATATGGGATTTCAGTGTAGTGCAAGAACAGTAGCACATAGTTAATGTAATGTAAACAGGAGAGAGAAATTTAAAGGAAAAAAAAAGCGTGTGACACACCATCAATTGTAGACCACAAGTTTTTCGTATAAGAGGCAACCGGATTCCTTAAGTTTAATCACCTGATGACCTCTTTCTTTCATTTATCGTAATTAGAATACATCAAAGACTCCCCAAGAATACCATCAAAAATCATGTCTGTCATTCCAGATTTTTCAAAAGTGGAAGTTCCATCTTTAAAGCCAGTTCTCTTCATCCACCTTGAAGCTAAAGAGCCAGAAGTTGCTTACTCCAATAAAGCAAAGACTCTGCAACATGTTGCACTTACTGGAGGTTTTGTTAAATCATTAGATCCTTCATTACCTTTTGACTATGATGTTATTCATGGTACAGATGATATTACTTCCTATGAATCTAATCCATCAATTGGTAATTTGGATTGTAAGGTCTTCCTAAAGTCAAAAGATGGCAAAGATAGAAAAGCTTTTATTTATTACACTGGTGTTGTTGGCTTTGTTGATAAAGTTGCTGAAGTTGTTTCCAAAAAATCCAGTTATATGGAGATTGAAGATGGCTATGTAACCAATCATCCTGTGTTTGTTACTGAATCAGAAAATGAAAAATGGGTTAATGATATTAACTTTTTAGGAAAGGGTAGATTTGTCAGAGATGATAAAGGAACCTTATGTGTTCAATATTACGTTTACACTTTTGCTTAAAACCAAAGCAATTACTTTTCTTTGACAATTGATTATGATTTTCACTCTATGATTATTATTTAAATTTATATTATTTTTAATTGAACACTGCATCATGTTATGCAGGATGCAAACCTTGAACACTTCAATATTATTAGTAAACATTCATTCCTACTCTACCAAGATAATTTGTCTATAAAATTGGAACTTACAGTTGATATTATGGGGAGCGCGACACATCTCCATTCACATATGGGATGATACTTAGTTTAACTAACAGTATAACTAAAGTAAGGTCATTTATAATAGAGGGGTATCAGGGTAATTAGTTTGGAGTAAATTAATTAATCAATATAATCTGGAAAAAAGATCACTCATATGAGCGATAATGTTCATATGCTCACACTAAACCAAATTTTATGAAAAAACCATTAAGCACTTTTTATTTATAAAATATAGTCATAATGGCAATAAAAAAACCAATATATGTAACTAGACGAAGTGGATAAACCCCAAATGCCTTAAAGTGAAAAGTGCCACCCAAAATAGAAGAACTGAAAATTGAAAATTGAAAACTGAAAACTTAAGGAACACAATAAACCAAATTTAGCGTCTGTTTCTCATAAGCCTCAGAACATCTTCATTAGTAAACGTAGCAAATTGAGAACCAACAAATGATTTCTCACTACCAAAATATCCTAATAATAACGGTAGCAAAACCAAAGAATGCAAACTTGCAACAATAATCAACGATAACCACATTCTGAAATAATAGACTTGGAAAATCTTGGACCTAGTAAAACTTAGCACGGATATTCCAATAAATTTAGTTAATGTAATACCACTTAATGTTGAATTACCAATGAATACCAAAGAATTAAAGGCTCTATTCATCTTGAAAGTGGACTGAGAATTACGAGGCATTGAAGATGGTTGAGAACTGTTTGAATTGAAGTTGAAATGTTTAATTAAATGAATTGAAAACTCGACACTTAAACCTAAACAAATCATCAAATTGACTAATGAAATTGCATTTAACGAAATTCCCCAAATGGCCATCATTCCTCCAATATCTATTAAAATCAAGGTAACAGTAATTACTAAAACTAATGCATTTCTGAACGATCCTAATAAAACTGATGTAATCAAAAACACTAAGCCTAAACCAGCTAGGACTAAAGTCAGAGTTAATTTAATAATTGATTCATATTGAACGAAAAATATGTAAAATGGAGAGTAAGCAAATATGTTCAAACCTTCGTGTTTTGACTTGATTTCTTGGACAACACGTAATGAATTATGATAAGCGTTAATAAAGTCATCTTGAGATTTCAATGGTTTATGACTGGTTCTAAAAGTGGATCTCTTGATTATAGTTGAATTATCCTCACTTTCCTGATCTAGGTAAATAGCATTGGAATAAGGCGCTTTACCACCTAATGGACATGGATCTGAAGGAGATTCTTTCCATTGGTTAAAATATTTGATAAATGTATCATTCTCTGGAAACCCATCCATTTTAAAATTCCATTCTTGCTCACCGTAGCAAACTTCACATTGTCTAGGTGGTTGATATGGAGCACAAAATTCTTCAGTTGATCCTTTCTTATATCTGCAGCAATCTGACAAATCAGGATTAGTCCATAACAAGAAATCATCAATCCATGATGCAACAGGTTCTGCAATTGTACTTTCATCAGACCTTTTACGTTCTTGCTCTATAATGCTCACCAATGAAAATTCATCACATGTTGTGAATTTGCCACATAATATTTGTTGGTTTTCAATTTTTGTAACATCTAAATCACTAACGACAAAATAAATGGGAGGACCGACGTTAAGGTATTCATAAACTGAATTGAAATAGTTAATCAAATATGAGTCAGAAGGGACGGCAATTCTCTGATCTAAAGCCAATTGGATCTCAGGTAATATTGCCAATGAAACTCCTAGCCAAACGGCAAAAATTCCAATAACAACCATTTTATTTTGAGGCCTAAACAACAATGGAGCAAAATGATCTCTAATAATTCTTGTAAATAAGCTTTCACCAGGGCTGGAGAAATTTGATTGTAACAATAGCCCTAGATCTTCATCGTTACCAGGCAAACTAGTGCCATTTGAATCATTAGCCTTAACAAAAGGTATTAAATCCAATCTTCCGTCTTCGATTCTAATTTGATCTAACGACAAGATCGAGATAAAGCAAGTCATTTGTAATAAAGTATTGAACAATATTGAGAAAGCTGAATATAAGGCAAAGTTTTTAACGGCTGGCATACCA
Source organism: Ambrosiozyma ambrosiae (assembly GCA_003705185.2). Lineage (NCBI taxonomy): Eukaryota > Fungi > Ascomycota > Pichiomycetes > Pichiales > Pichiaceae > Ambrosiozyma > Ambrosiozyma ambrosiae. Next base: position 206,426 of record PPHU02000010.1, read on the forward strand.
ACAAAGCTAGCCAAGAGAAAACATATAAATTGGCAAGCAGAACTTAATAAGATTGAAGGGCCAATATTGGCCATAGTCTTGCCGGTTCTCTCGTGAATATCCAATTCATTGTTGAGATTCAGGTTATTAACATCATTTAATTCATTAGTAATCAAGAAAATATTATCAACACCAACAGCTAAAATTAAAAAAGGAATAACTTCCGCAATAATTAAAGTAGATTTCAAGCCTATTAGACTCCAAAAACCGGCTGATGAGCAGACAGAAAGCACAACAATAAAAATACCAATTAAACCCAAACCAAATCTGGTTCGCAGTAAAAGCTTAGAAAGTGAGAAAATAATATTTGAGAAATCTTCCGGAGTAGATATTTTTAATCCAGAACCACTGCCAGAACCTAATGCTAAAGATGCATAGGCAAACATAACTAAGTATGATATGACCACTATTCGGATATCAGTATTTGTGGACTTATTTAATTCTTTTTCTAAAGAACTTTCGGTGCTGAAACTAACATTTAAACCAAACCCTTCAGCTTGCTCAACTAAGTCTAACAAATATGTTTCCAAACTATCTTCCCAAGCTTCAGCTTTCTTGATTGTTTCACTTTCAGGATCATTATCATTATTCACCAATAGAGTTGCGACAATTGCTTTGGCATTTAAAACGTTCTCTTCAATATCACCACCAAATACTAGTTCCTTTTTCAAAGGTTGTTGAAAAGAAGGTAGACAGTTAACTGGACTATCAGCACATTCCATAATTTGATTTTGCCATTTTAGTTTATTCAACTGATTAATGTCACCATAAAAATACTGTGTAAATGATTCCAAAATGCACGAATCACCTAAAGGTTTGTAACAAATATCATCATAAGTGATTTTCATTCCTTCATATTCTGCTGATAAAATATGTGATATTTCAGCTTCTTTTTCAAACCACCACTGAATAGCCTTAAAGTCCTGTAGAATAGAATTTCCAGTTGTGTTAGATATGTATATTTGTTGTGTTCTATAAAATGGGCTAAAACTCTCGTCATATATTTTTCTTTGCAAATAGGCATCTGCAGTTGGGCTAACCCATAAGTTAACTGGATTTGTCTCTAATTTCAAAAGCAAGATCAATGATGATAACCCACATGACAATATCAAGGTTGAGCTTATAACTCTCTTAGGATGCAGAGAACAAAATTTACCTAACTTATAGAAAAATGCTTCCAAATAATTGTTAATTGCATATGAATCATTAGCTCTGAAATTATCAAAATTACTGAAAGTGTCATCTTCGGAGTTATTTTCTTCAGCAAAAGTAATATTTTCATCTTCAATTAGAGAATCTGGAAGTAAATAAGTTTCACTTAAGAAATTAAATTCATTGGATTTCTTATATTTCAAGAATAAATAAAGCACAACATAAAATGCAAAGGTTGAACCGTAAATTAAAATAATAGCTAGCGAAAAACAGGGAATGGTATCATTAAACATACATCGTCCTTGATGTTGGAGAACCGGCAAGTCTGGACAAGCCAACGGACAATCAGAGCAGGCACATCTGAAATCTGGATCTGAATCATTGCACTGATGTGCCGGCAAAGTTAGTAAATTCATTTCTTTGGATTCATCTTGTTTATATTCAAAATCAATTTGAAATGGTGAACCACCTAGCATTGGCTTCTCATCACCTAGAAATTTTAAAAATTGCTGGGTAGTAGTAGCACCACCACCAATTAAGTCCATTGCATATCCATTAGTAGCTCCAAATTTAATATTTTTACAAGAATCAAAAAATTCAGTTGCAAAGCCATTTTCAGAGTCATCAATAAAATATTTTAACCCCAAAACTACATCATTCCCAGACATACTTTCACCAATTTTTGTAACATTCACAAAAGTAGATTGGTTTGGAGAGCAAGTAAAATGACAAAATAATTGAAAGAAGTTGTCCTTACAAGCAGGACAAGAACTAATTAAGGGTTCAGCTTTCTTTAAATTAGTTTTAAGATTTTGCAATTGAGTATTATCACAGCATACAAATTGAGTATCCGACCATGTAGCTCCACATATTTCAATTAATAATGATTGATCTTTAAGTGAAAGTGGTTGAGCTGGTATGTTTTGTGGATTTGGTAATTCTGCACCAAAGAATGATCTTTTACCTCCGGTAGAGTACATAGCACAATAACCATCCTGATGGATTGTTGTAAAATTTGCTAAACTGGGTGATATATAGAATATCACTAAAAGTGTAAGAAAGCTAAGTATCATATTGGAAAATGTCCTTATCTGAATGTTAATCGCTCTCTTATCGTAGAATTTGCCTCTTGAGGTGAAAAATTGAACCACAAAATCGATAGGCGTCAGTAGAGTTCAACTTCACGAAAAATGAGAGAACAGAAAATAGTTGAATGAAAATGCAATATTTGAGAAGTAAAATAAGGAATCTAAAGAATAACAGAGGTTGTAAAAGATTAAGAACCATAATTGTATTGAATTTCTACGAAAAAGATATCTCGTTTAATTTACAGCTAATCTATCATCGTGGAGCAGTATGTGTGGCGCATTACAAGTTTTACAAAAAGTGGCTTGTTAATTTTCTGTTGCGCCTACAAAACTGCAGTTCCAGCTGACGTCACTTTTTGGATGGACAAACAATAAATCAAAATTCTTATTTAACAACACAACAATAACAACCAGTTACAACCAAAAAAACATACAAACTACGACGACTCTTGTATAGTTCTACTCAGTGAATACACCTAAAGATATAGGTTCTTTTGAATCCAAGTTTTGCAACTTTCCACTTCTTTTTATTGCAAGAAATCGCAACATTGGCGCCATTACTAATAACCAGGCCAGAAGTGAGAAGTCTCTTAATCTAAACACTAACAGTGAATCAAATAGATATTCAAGAAGATATACCAAATTCATATTGAGGAATATTAATCCAGCTGCAGTACTGAATCTCAGAAGAAAAACTCTGTACAACTGCTCAATATATTTTAAACCTCTATTCTTCACGCCTGTCTCCACTTGATTTATAATATTAGTAGTCAGCTTCTCTAATCCTCCAATCTCAATTCCAACCACTTATCCATCCACAAACATTGTATACATTATTCATATTACAACCACTACAAGTTTAACTTTTCAAAGAGCATCTCCTCTTCTTTATATACCTCAATAACCTTATTACAACACTGTCTCCGGTCGTCATAATGACATCACTAGCATCGGCCCCAGACATCGACAATAATCAAAATCAAAATCAAAATCAAAATCAAAACCAAAACCAAAATCAAAACCAAAATCAAAATCAAAATCAAAACCAAAATCAAAATCAAAACACTGGTTCTTCCACTCACTCCATATCAAAAACCCTAGATCTAGAACCAAATCCTTTCGAACGATCATTTGCCACCAAAGAGAACTCTCCTAATAATACTGTAAGTTCTGTCTCGGTGCCACCTTTCAAAGATGGACATCCTCCAAATATAAAAAAGCCAAACACTTTACAATTGCCTCCAAATCACGTTTCTGTTAATGGTGCTGGACAGCCTGGTATGACTCCTCCCAGTTTGACTCCTGGTGGAAGTAGAAGACTACACACAAACACATTACCTCCTTTACAATCTATGTCTCCAGGTGGAACTTCTATTCCTGGAACACCAGGAATTTGGAATCTTTTAAATCAAATGCCTTCTCAATCACATTTCGGTTTTCCAAATAACTCAGGTTTGACAACTGTAGGAAACAATAATCTTTCAAGCAACCCATTAGCTTCTCCTCAATTATTGGCTAACTTCTTGGGTCCAAAAAAAATTGACCTTACTCCAAACGAGAGTTCTATTAGAACTGGTTTTACTCCAGACGGTAATTTACCTAGTCAGTTACAGTCAACCAATAGTTATTCCATGTTCATTGGTGGTATAGGTGGTATGAGTATGGGCCAATTCACGCCTGGTATATCATCATTATTGGGCATGAGTGCACCATCAGGTCCTGTGCTTCCACAATCTATTCAAGATTCTAACGCAACACAGCAACGGCAACCACAACAATCACAGAAACAATCACAGAAACAATCACACCAACAATCACACCAACAACAACAACAACAATCACAACAACAATCACAACAGCAGCAACCTGAACAAAAAAATTTCAAGGGTAGCAGTTTACCTTCTAATGGAAATATCAGTGACTCAATTAATGTCAGTAAGCATCAAGCAATAACTGATATCAACGTTTCTTCAATTGTTGAATCAGAATCTGCTGCGACAGATGCAATAGCTGCACCAACAACAGTAAAGACTAGGAAAAGAATCCCTAAAAAACAATCACAACATAAAGCAAGTGCTTCAATTAATTCCAAAAGAAGAAAGGTTCAGAAGGAAACACTCAAAACCATACCAAAGCAAGAACCATCACCCCAAACATCTGCTGGTGACTCCCCTTCTCCAATTATAAATTCTTTATCTCCGTCGAACAGTAACACGGCATCTAATCCATCACCACAATCAGGTAAACGTGCGAAATTATCCGAAAATGAGAAGCGAAAGAATTTCTTAGAAAGAAATAGAGTAGCTGCTTCTAAATGTCGTCAACGTAAGAAAGAAATGGTCGACAAAATGAAATCTGATTTAGAACATTATCAATCTCAAAATCAATCTTTAACCCTTGAAAATAATCAATTAAGAGAGCAAGTTCTGACTTTCAGGGCTATTCTGTTTGCTCACAGAGAATGTCCTCAATTAGTAAAACAGATTGGTGGTGTTGAAACCATGAATACTCTATTAAATGCTACCAACCATGTTTCTCAATTAGCACATGCCCATACTGCTCCAGGTAATTCCACTAATTCTGGTTCTCATTTACCTAATCAACTGTTAAGTAATGCCGCACCACAAACTGTTGCTGCCGCTACTGTTGCAATGACTACAAATAACATGATCGCTAGACAACACCAACAACAACGTAATGGTAGCGTTTAGTTTTACTTCAATCAAGGTTTCTCTTTAAATTATGCTTTGGTTATTCTTTAGTGAATTATTTTCTTTTTGTTCCTTTTTTTTTGTTGCTGGCTTTTTATTATTATAAATTACACTCATTTTAATTATTAATTTAATACCTTTACTTTTAATTTGGAATACTTAATTGATCTATTTTAATTGATTTTGTACCCTTATTAGTTGCTTTGCTGTTCTGATCTTCATCTGATTTTTTAGATTTTACTGAATTTTTACGTTTTTTCATTCTCATTATATTTTCCTTCATTTTGCTATTATGTATATTTCCTTCCTATTGTGTATTTTGCGTTAACTAGAACGTCCAATATGTATAAGTTAATCTAAAGTAAACTTGAAACTCCGGCATTGAGAACTTGTCGCGCATCAAAAATTCTATTTCTCCACTAATTTGAAAATTGTGAATCTCTCAAGTTTCAGACAACTAAAGAGGTAAACGAATTAGATAAAGCTTCAATATCCAAGATGTCTAATCCATTTGCTTATACTAAGAATGCAGGTAAGATCCTATGTATAGGAAGAAATTACCTTGCTCACATCAAGGAACTAAACAATGCTAAACCAATCACACCTTTCTTTTTTTTAAAACCACAATCTTCCATTTTACTTCCAAACCAAGGTCCAATTTTGATTCCAAAAAATGTTACCGTTCATCATGAGGTTGAGCTCGCCTGTATTATTGGCAAAGAATTGAAGAATTTGAATCCAGAAAATTTTGGTCCGAAGGAAGCTTTAGAATCAATCGATGGATATGCATTGGGTATCGACTTGACTGCTAGAAATGTTCAAGATCAAGCTAAAAAGAAAGGTTTACCGTGGACTATAGGTAAAGGCTTTGATACATTTTTACCTATTTCTAAATATATTCCAAAATCAAAAGTTCTTGATCCCTATAATGTTAAATTAAATTTGAAAATTAATGATGAATTAAAACAAAATGATTTAACCAATTTGATGATTTTCCCAATTCATAAATTCCTATCCACTATGTCTTCAATTATGACTTTATATCCTGGTGATATAATTTTAACTGGTACACCAAAAGGTGTAGGAATTGTTAAACCTGGCGATTTAGTTGAAGCATGGATTGAAGTTGATGGTAAAGTTGTTGAAGAAAGCGTTCTGAAATTTGATGCTGAGGAGAAGCCTGGCCCTTATATATTCGAAAATGAGGACGCATAATCCTGATATAATTAATTATTTTATTTACTATTAATTATTTTTTTATCAACCTTGTTTACATTAAGGTATTTTGAAATTACGCAACTATAAATTAAAGTAACTACTTAAAAATATTTACAACAATAAAACTGCAGATTTGATAATTACCAACCGAGTTAAATGTATCAGAATTGATAGTGGTTTGTGAGGTAAAGGTGGTATGATTAAGCCGATATGATTCATTATGAGGTACTGATCAAAGTAAATAACAAAAAAAAAGTCAAACAATAGTCTTGATCATGCTCAATAGGCCATAAAATGGAATCTTTCAACATTCTGAAAGTTAGGTTCTATTGATGGTAGTTCCTAATAACAATCTTCTAAAACAGTTAAAGGATACTCAATTTCTTCTTCTTTGTCTATAACTAGAGGAGGACACCATCTTAAAGTTTTACTACGCACAATTTTACAAGATATACTTTTAGCCTTTAAATACATTGTTACATGCCAGATGTTCACACTTTTAAGAGCCAAAATGGTATACTTATCATATAGTTTTCTAACACCTTCGCAATATCCAGGTTGAGGAATGAGGATGACAGCTTCACCTTGAATACTTTCAATTATTATACCAGCGATTTTACCACTTTCAGATTTAAATCACTTTTCGAAACCACTCAAATCATCAAAGTATGACCATTACTTTCATCGTTTCGGTCAAAATATCCAGGATCAATATTAGGGATAATTGGGCCTTGAAAACTAAGAGTATTTAGCTCCTATTGTAAACCAGCACTAGTGAGTTTTTAATAGATTATAAATGAAAAATTAAATGAATATCAAAAATGAAAGAAAGAATATAGTATCATGATATATATAAATATAAATCATTGTCCTTAATATCTCTAGCGATATATTCATCACTTATCAAGCCATCAATAATATTTTTTACAAAACTAGTAAATTTATTTGTTGATCCATTAAATGGCTTTAAGTAATCAACATTTCTGGATGCTAAATGACTTAAAATAAGATTAATTAGACTATCATGTCGTAATTTCTGATTATTTTTAATTGTGTGAGTAATAAATGCCTGCAAGCTTAATTGTAACATTTCAACTGGATCTCTCTTTTGACCTCTCCGTATTGCCCCACCCCCAACTTGTTGCTTCAAGTCATCTGACAGTATCATTGGGAGTTTAATTGTATGTTTTGAATCAGTAAATTTCGAATTGATGGAATACAAAGACCCATCAAAGTTTAATACATGATATTTACCATTGCTCAACAAGTTTAAGTTGTCAAGTAAAAATTCAAGTTCCAATCCAGTAAAATCTAGTAATTGGTTTAAATTTAATTGGTCATACTCTTGAAAAGACAGCAAAATAGTTCCTTGATAAATGGAACAATCAACAGATTTGATACTACTATCATCAAAGTCATCAAACTGAACATCAATAACTAACCTTTGAAAATGATATTTCCAATTAAAATCAACAGATCTAGAATTCTTGTAAAAATTTTCATAATCTGTAATTAAACGAAGGATCTCTGGAATTAACTTAATTTGCCTATTTTCAGGTGGTTCTCTCCAATGATCAGCTTGTAAACAAGCAACATCCAGTTCTATTTGAGCTCCAGTAGAAGATGGAATATTAACAAAGCCATCTAATATCTTATTTGATGTAACCATATCCGTAATCATAAATGCTAACTTATCTGTATGAACCTCACCAAATGATCTAGTTAATTTATTAACAATTATTCTTTCCAGTCTCAAAGTACCATTTAAATCATCGTTATTTGGTCTAATATGAGAGCCTCCCCTTAGCAATCTTAGAGTTAGTTGAATCTGATACTTATCAAAAAAGTAGTGCCTTTTATCAGGTATCATTTCAAGAATGGTAGTTATCGATTTGACTAATTTATTAACACTTTGGGAGTCAATAATAGTTCCACTTCTTGGCCTTAACAAAGAACCACTTTTTTTAATATATGAATCCAATGATTTTAATAGCATGTCACAAAGTAACGTTGAAGCATTTAATTTTGAAATTGTGTCATTATATAATGTTTGAATACTTGCAATAAAAATTGTATCATTACCAAAGCATTCCTGGATCATAGAATCTCTTATTTCCTTAAATTCAAGAACTGAATTTATTAAAGATGAAGAATTACTCTTATTATGATATAAAACCTTGGAATTCAATAATTCAGATAACAATATCTCAGTCGACAATTTAAATTGATTAATAAATGAAGATTTATCCCAGTCAGTGAATTGCGAACATATAAGATATAAGTTAGCTAACTGATCTTTGTAAGTTTCAGGTGTTTTAAAGAGTTCTGATATGATAGGAATAATAACAGAATTATGAAATAGAATGAACATATATTTTTGATCTAATAAGTATTCAAAATGATTCTTCTCAAATAATTCAAATGATTCAAGCAGTATCTTGTATCTATTTTTGAGCATTAAACACTTGCTTATATAAGCTGATTTATTTTCATGACTCCATTTATCTCTAATATTATTACATATTCTAAACAACATGTCCTGGAGTAATGAGGTGAATCTAAGCTTACTTGAACCAGAAATAGATATTTCATTCTCATCAATTTCATAAAATACAGCCAAAATGTTCTTAATTTCAATTTCACTTTCAACATTTACCTCGAAATCAGTTAAATAAGAGAATAACCTATCATACAAAGAAGTCATAACTTTTGATCTAATAAATAATTCTTCTCTATCATATAACGTAACATCTTGATTACTTGGTCTTCTTGAATAAACCAGTTCCATTGAAAACAATTTGATTCCAAAAGACTTAAATCTTTGAGGTTTATCACTATCAGGGAAATTGTATCTTAATGTTGTGGATATATCTAAGAGCAAAAATATCCTGTGTAATTTTTCTAATGTGAGTTTCCAACTTTGATACTCCTTTATAAACTCTAAAAATGGAAATTTTGAGCTTGCTATAGATTGCTGAATCTCCAGAGCAAGAGATTCTTTAAAAATGGAAGTTAGTTCGACATATAACTCAATTAGGAAATGTTTATCAGATAAGAATAAGCGGGTCATTGATTGAAGGTAAGTAATTGAAAAGGGAAGTCCATCCTGATGCCTATTCCGCAAAACAAATGCCATGCTGTCCTTCAAATCTTTTCTATATTGCTCTTTTATTTCAGAAAGTGATTTAGTTAAGGGAGGTGCATCATCCATTTCTTCGTCACTTTCATCTTCATCATCGTATATTTGAGGACGCGTTGATCTTGGGGTTGATTCTTCCTGCTGAAGAAAGGTGGAACACTTCCCAATTATTTTTCTAGTAACCTTGGGTATCACCGGAGTTAGTACATTCTGCTGAAACATGGATGAAGCCATATTGATCGTTTTGGTGCTGTCTTTAATTGGAGGTTTGATATGGATAACTAACCTGTTGATAAAAAGTTATCTTCGCTCCACATAAAAACGGAAGAATAATTCTAACACCTGAAGCTTAAGTAATAGTAAGAATATACAAGAACTTCATACTAATTATTGGCAATATGATATGTTGGATTTTGTAGGGTATTTTAGAAGAAAGTCAAAGCCAATCTCTTCAAATATACGAGACCCAAAGGCAGATGACTCATCAACAGCAAAAACTTCCCAGACCTCATTCGTTGTAGACAATTACTTCAGATTTCCAACATCTAAATATGGCAAACCGGACTTGAAATTAGGAAAAGGAACAACAGCATCAGTGATTAAATATACTACAAAGTCATCCATATTTGCCATAAAGGTTTTCAAATATCAAGACAAAGAAAAATATGAGAATTTCCAATTATTTAAAGAACGAATTTTAAAAGAAATAAACATTCATTTATTGGCTAATCCAAAATCTAAGGGTGAGCAAGATGAAGCCCATATTGTCAAGTTCATAGATTTCTTTAGCATTAATAGAGGGAATATGTACTATGTTATGGAATATGTGGGTCAACCACTTACAGTTTATTATCGTTCTCACTTTAGGCACCTTTCCAAATTTCTTAAGTTAACACTATTTAAACAATTAGCGATGGCGATTAATTATCTTCAAAAGAAAAGTATAAATCATAGAGATATTAAACCTGATAATTGCTGTATTTCTGAGAATGGCATTCTTAAGGTGATAGATTTTGGTTCTTCAATTGAAGGAAGTAAAGGCCATGGACTAGTTGGCTCCAAACTCTACGTTGCTCCGGAAGTTTTAACTACATTATCATATAATCCCTCAAAATCAGATATCTGGTCATTAGGTATTGTTTTTGTTTACTTTTATTATTTTAAATTTGTAAAATGGTCCGTCGCCAACGAGAGTGATTTAAACTTTAAGTTATTTAAGGATAACAATGAACAATTTAAATATATTGTTAGAGGATTTGAGGAAGAAGAAGAATTGAGTATTGTTGATTTACTGTTATCTATGCTGAAGGTTAGAGCTGATGATAGAGTAAGTGTACTCCAAATACTTGAACTCTTAAGCAACATTATTACTCCCCTTTCAGATCCAGTTTCACTAATTTTATAATTAAAATTTATATCTGTTTTAAATTTTTATGGTTTTACATTGTTTTATAGAGAATTTAATCTTAATTTGTTGGAATACTCAAATTGTTAAAATTCAACTATTAAATAAAAGAAAAATATGTTCATTGAAAACGGTTGAACAGAGGATGATAAAAAGAACGTTATTTAGAAACTAGAGTAAAGTAAATATAAAAAGAGTGATACCATGTTGAGAGAGTTTTATCTACTATAGATAAATAATTTAGTAATAATACTTGTCCTAGGTAGTTTAACAATTAGCAGATCCACTGGCTAAGTAGGCCACCACGTCTTAGTTTCTGCTATACGTGATCATTTGAAATTTGAAGTTCAAACATATTTATGTGACATAGTCTTTACAGTTCTTTGAAATGCTTAGTATCATCTACCTATTATATCTTCCTTCTACATATATCTTTAATGGATTATTGTTATCTCAATGTCAGTATCAATAATCACAGCAAACTAATACCATAGTAATTACTTTTTAATGAAAAGAAATAGTATTGTGAGACTATGTCACTATCAAAAAGACTCTATATTATAACCCAATTATAATACCAAGTATAAATTGAAACTATTCAATTATCAACAGTTTCAAAAAAAATCTCTTTTGATAATTTTTTGTAGCCAGTTACTTAGTGTAGTGGTATACAGATCTTTCAAAACGAAGAAAAAGTTGCAACACTTAATTATTTTTACAGGTTTCTTTTAATGGAAATAATGGTTGCATTTGAATAAATGTGTGGATAAAGTTGGAAGCCCAACTACTGTGGTACAGAACAAGTATTCAGTTTTTATTTCAAAGTACTTAGGTTGTGGAACTAAGAGGAAACATCTGTGTCTGTATATATTGGAAGTTAACAATATTGTAAATGTGGCATAAAGCATATTAGATTTTAAATTCACTCTCTTATAGACTCTAGAATATGCAAACTGAGAAACATGATTGGTCAAACCTTCAGATAACCTAACTGATGTAAATCAGTTTCACGACCATATTGATTCTTGAATAAGCAAAATTCATCCTAAATTTTGAGCATCATTTTATTTATACCATAAGTTATAGATATTTTGAGTTGTGATAATTATATACATTTCCTAAACAAACGTTACTATATTATTTTTTCCGTAATAAATTATATGCTTGAAAAATAACCTTTTTCTTGAACTAATCAAATGTCAACTAAAATAGAAAATAAAATAGTCATGTATTTACCTGATTCCACTCAAGTATTCACTAAACTAAACAATTTTTTATCTGCAATGTTTCTAATTATTATCATGTATATAATAACTATATTCCATACATTTTTTGATATAATTTTTATCAGTAGAACAAATTTACCTTTCCTAACCAATAAAAGCGCAAGTGGTTTAGTGGTAAAATCCAACGTTGCCATCGTTGGGCCCCCGGTTCGATTCCGGGCTTGCGCATTTGTTTTTGCAAAAATTTATTATTATTATTATAATGCAAATACTTGAGAGTCGCCACCACAGCAAAACTATGGCACCTAAACTAATGCGGATGCACCAAGCAAAATTATATCAACTATTTAGTTTTTTCTTGGGCTCTCAGTAACCTTACTTTTTGGATATCGAAGTATCATGCATGCTTCAAGATTACTTTTAGTTGTTCTCAGATATGAAGATATTTATAAACTGGTTAGTTGGAAAAATTGTATTTCAATATTACTATTCTAGTTTGTGAGAGTGCTAATGATATACAGAGTGCGTAGCCACAGTTTTTTTTGAAGCATGAAAAATAGTACTTACTATACGCAATCGGACAGACAATGTAGTTGCTCAACGATATGGTAATTGAATGAATTATCTTAGTAATTAAAATCGAAGAATATAAAGGGCTGATATTCTCAATTTTTCTTCTCAAATACTGTACTAGTTCTATGATGAAATTACCCTTAAAGCAGTAAAATTATAAATTATGAATCCAGTTAAAGCAATTTGGGATTATTTTAAGATAGATGACCCTTCTACATTTAGACAGGATTACATTGATAAGTCCATAAACAGAGAAAGAAAGCCAGAGCCTCCAAAAAATAAATTAAATATTTTGGAAGCGTTGAACTGGTACCCTTCTCACTATAGTGCTTATGAAAAGAAATTCCTATTGAAATTTGACATATTTGTGTTCTTATTCTTTGCCGCTTCCTTCTATACCAAATTTTTGGATTCTTCAAATATATCCACTGCTTATGTTGCTGGTATGAAAGAACATTTAGGGTTACATGGTAACGAATTAAACTATTTTAATACTTGCTACACTATTGGGTTTGCTGTTTTCCAAATACCCATTACTTTACTGATTACAAGACCAAGATATGCAAGATATCTAATGATAGTTTGTGAATTTGTTTGGGGTGGCTTAACTTTAGCAAATGCATTTGCCAAAACGGCTCAACAAGTATATGTTATTAGATTCTTTGTTGGTGCCGCCGAAGCTTGTAGCTACCCTGCAACTTATGTTGTATTCTCGTCTTACTTAACTGATGAAGAATTGTTTAAAAGAGCTGGTTGGTATGGGGCTTTTAGTGCTGCAGGTGGAGCAAGTTCTGGGTCTTTACAAACTAGATCTATGAAATCATTAGGTGGTGTTGGTGGTCTATTAGGGTATCAATGGCAATTTATTATTGATGCAATTATTACTTTTGGTGTTGCATTATACGGATTTTTATTTTTTCCAGGTATTCCATCTACTGTTAAGAAATTTGGATTTTTCACTGAAGATGACATGACTTTTGCAAGAAAGAGACTTGAAAATAAGATTGCTATTCCTAAAAAGTTTACGTTGAAAAGTTTGAAGGAAACCTTCATGACCTGGCAGCTCTATGTTTGTACCTTCCTTTGGACATGGCATCATCAAACATTTTATGACTCATGCCAGAAGCTTTACTTAAAGTCAAGAAGCGATATTTACAGTTCATCTGAAATCACTAATATGATTACTTATTTAGGCATTTGTGCAATCGGACCCGCAATTTTAGGTCCTCCATTAGCCCACTACTATGGCAGAGTTCCTGTTTTCATAATTGGTATATCTTGCGCTTTATATGCTACTATTATTTTGATGATTTGGACACCAGAGAACAATCCATTAATGCTTTCCGCTTTTGCTATTTCATTAGGTTATAGGTACGGTATGGCTCAAATGTTTTATTCTTGGATTGCAACGTTATGTAAAGATAACGTTGAGAAAAAAGCTATTGTCTTATCAATTGCTAACTGTATGGCCAGTGTTTTTAATGCATGGTTGATTCCAATCCAATGGAACTTACATAATTCTCCAGAATTTACAACCGGTTATAAAGTTAACCTTGGAATCGTTTTTATTGATATTTTTGCGTTTGCTTTAACCTACATTCTAGATAAATATGATTTACAATTGATTCCAAAATACTCCGGAAACAGACATATTAGTAAAGATACAGGTGAATTTATAAATTTGGATGAAAATCAAGATGAATATCTTGGATTGAATATTGAGAAATCTGATTTTGTTAACGATAAAGCTTCCAGTTCTATTGCCAGTACAGAAGAACCTGAAGTGGAAAAAATTAGTCTCAATTTTAAGAGCTAATAAGCATCTGAGTTTTTATGAGTTTATGAGTTTAATTTTCATTTTCATTTTCATGTCTTTGTTCCTTATACACTTCTTTTGTAATTTAATGGTCTGAAGTTTCACACTCAGACTAATTTGCATAATTATTATGTAGCCGACTAAAAATTATATCCTGAATTCTATAGAATAATAGAATAACTTTCAGATACATAAGATAGTGGATTAATTGAATAAAAAATTGGATGATTAAGAATGATTCTATTTAGTAAAAACATACATAATAAATAAACTTGCATATAAAAGGCAAAAGACAACTCTTCAATGAATTTCTGATCTCAACTATCAACAATATCATAAAGTCTTTCTAAATCAAATGTTTCCCTCCAACGATCACCATTTCTTTTTAAAACAACCAATAATAATGCTAAAACAGTAACTATACCAGCACACATAGATAGTAAAGGACCGACACCGATAGCTCTAATCAAAGGTTCAGTAGCAAAAGAACACGCTGAGGCCATTATTTGTCTCACAAAGTTATTTAGGGCAATCCCTGTAGCTCCACGCCCAGGTAAAGAATCAGCTAAGTACGTAACTGTAACACCAATGACAATCATTTGAGCAAATCCAAACAAAGCAGTGCCAACTAAGGGTGTAACCCAGTGTTCTTTCTTATCCAAACACCAACCAATAATTAATAAACTTCCAGGCATTAATGCAGCAGCAACATAAACATTAATACCAAATCTAGATTCTGGAGCCAAAACACCATACTTTTCGGATTTCTTCTTCAGCAAATAATCATTAAATCTACCCCCAAAAATTGAAGCAATAAAATAGGTAACTGAATTAGGTATATACACCAGACCAACAAGTAATGCATTAAAATTGTATGGAGCAATGGCATAACAATATGAAAGAGTCATATTTACAACATATAGAGCAGCAAAACAAGGAGCAGAGTAGGCAATCGAAATGAAAACAGGGGGATACCTAAAGAATACCAGTGATTTTACAGGCTGAAACAGATATATGTAACTATAGTATTTAAATTTTTCAAATGGAGTGGAACTCATTGCTTTTTCTGCTGTCTCAACTTGACTCGTTAATCTTTTCAAGTCATTCTCCCTCTGCTTAATAGATCTTCTGGATGTTGTTTTTCCAATTGGTGCTAGAATATCAACTGGGATTTGTTCATCATCTTCTCTGTCAAGAATTGACCTTTGTGTTGATAAATGACTGATGATTTTAAGTATCTCATTATCTTTTGGGTCTTGTTGCTCTTGACAATTTACTCCATTTAAATTATCGCTAGGCGATGTTGAGTTAGTCGTTTGTGATTCAATATCATTTGAACGATTTTTCCTAAGTCTATCTCTTAATATTTGTCTGATAGCCTCCTTGGTATCCTGTCTTCTCAAAGTCTCAGGTAAGAGAAGTATTATCAATATAATTGAACAACCCGAAAGAATAACTAAAAACCATTGAGTAGCCCTCCAGCCAAAACTTTTATTTTGAGTTATGGCACCACCAATGATTGGTGCTAGTAATGGGCCTGCCAAAGGTCCCAAATAAAATATACCCATAGCTGTACCTCTTTCGGTGATTGGATATAAGTCTGAAATAGTACCAGCACCCACCGCCTGAACACTAGCTGCACAACCTCCAGATAATACACGAAAACCAATTAACATACCAATACTTTTGGATAAGGAACAACCTATAGTGAAACACAAATACATAGAAAAACTGATAATGTAGATAGATCTTCTACCGTGCCTTTCACTAAAGTTCGACCACCATATTGGAAAAATACCTAAGGTAAGCAAATAAATACCAATAGAAACATTAACAGTTGCAACATTTGTATTCAAATTGTCCACAATATCATCTGTAGCAGGCAATAGTATTGAAGTACCCATTGGACCCAACATTGCACAAAAGGCTACAACGAAAACAAGTAAGAACCTAATATTATTTGGTAGTTCTCTGGGATTATCATATTCTGGTATAAGAGCAAATCGTGCAAATAAACCTCGTCTATTGATTCTGGGTACAACTTTTGATTTGTTTACCTTAATGGTGGAAACTTTACTTAATTTCAATCCAGTATGACTTGTCCTTGATTGAGATTTTTCAATCGGCCAATCTTGAATTTCTTCGGCATCCAATTGCTGAATTTTTTCAGGAGATATAGATTGTGTATATTCTTGTCCTTGTTCTCTTATGAGCTGGACTGGATTTTGTTGACAATGGTTATGTTGTTTATCCAATATAGACCCATTTTCACTGGAATTTATGGAAAAAAAATCTTCATCGTTTGACTGCGATGAGAGCGAATGTTGAGCAATAGGCTGATCTGAAGTGGACATCAAGTTTAGATAAATTTAAGAACTAGCCTATGAACTCTAAAATATGATCTGAATGACTCAATCCTGTACCGTTTTGGAAGAAAATCTGAAGGTATTTGTATAATACTATTTTACACTTGATTACAAACATAATATGAGTCAGTTTGTAAGAGCACAAAAAACCGCAAAAAATGCACCTTGCAGAATTTCCTAATACGGCCTACAATGTCGGCGTTATTACTGTTGTTATCCGAAGAAACAACTGGGGCACCTCGGAATTACTTCCGGTAATACGTTTTGATAAAGTAAACATGGACTAAATAAATATGTTATGCATGATATTACACAATAAAATATAAATCCGACTCAATTTAATCTAAGGAAGCATACTTTTTTAGGTTATCTGGAATAGAATCCCAAACTCCAACCTCTTTTAACCAACTCTTGCTGAAAAATCTACTGGCATATTTATGAGCAGAATCTGGTAGAATGGTGACAATGTTTGAGCCTTCCGGTTGTAATTCAGCAGCTCTAGTAGCTGCAACAACATTTAGGGCTGATGAACCACCAAGATACAAACCTTCTTCATCAATTAATCTGTATAACATAATGATTGACTCTTCATCTGGAATTAGAAAAGCACCATCAGCAGCTTTTATATCTTGCATGACATTATCATTTACTCTACCTTGGGCACCAACACCTTCAATAAATGATTTACCTTCTTTAACATATCCTTTTAAACCAGATTGAACATATGAAACAACAACTGATCCTGGTGGTTCAGTAACATAGGATTTGAAAACTGGGTTCTTTTCTTTAAAGAAATGAGTGATACCACCCCAAGTACCACCTGAACCTAAACCACATGTGAAGGCATCTACTTTCCCATCCAATTGTTTATAAATTTCAGGAGCAGTAGTTTCAATGTGTGATTTTCGATTGGCCAAATTATCAAATTGATTAGCCCAAATAGCATTTTCTAAAGATTCGGCGTGTCTCTTAGCTTGATGATTAAAATGATTAGGGTTGGATATATCAACCACAGGAACTCTAAATACTTTAGCACCTAACATTTCCATAATTTCAGATTTTGCTTTGACCAAGTTTTCAGGCATGTAGGCAATGCATTTGTAACCTTTTGCTCTTGCTAAATGAGCCAAACTAATACCAGTGTTACCAGCAGTACCTTCTATAATAGTACCACCAGGTTTTAATAAACCTCTTCTTTCAGCTTCTTCAATTATATATAAAGCTGGTCTGTCTTTCACAGAACCACCTGGATTCATGAATTCAGCTTTAGCATAAATGTTTCTACCTGCTTGTTTCGAAACCGCTCTCAGTTTCAGTAAAGGAGTGTTACCAATGGCTTCTGAGAAACCGTTATTGGCTACAACTGGATTAACTTCCAGATGATAAGCATCAAGGAGGCTTTTTGATGTTGAGATTGATCTTCCATTAACTTGTCTAAACATTATTAATGATTATTAATGACTAATAATTGATATACTTGGTGATTAGATCAAACAATACTTCCAATCTTTCGATTGGGAAAAGTCATCGAATATATATATATATACATGAATTTTTTTTTCTCTAACCTGAATTTTTTCTGAAGGTAACAATCTCATTGGGCAAGGAAATGGTCTGACAACTTACACTCAAATGAGTTAGAGAATGAAGGGTTTGGATGATTCATTAGAAGTTTTAACGTATAAGAATCCAGTATTCAGAAGCCGGTTGTAATCGTGATCCCACGGGCCATTACGACATTAATTAATATGTCCGAGAATGCCGTTATTCGCGAACTTCACGGGTTTTATACGTGAAATTTGTGTAAATAATAACACTTCTAATCTGTAATTAACAATAGTGCAAATACAATATGCTTTCGTGGCCCAGCTGGTTAAGGCGTCAGTCTCATAATCTGAAGATCGCGTGTTCGAATCTCGCCGAGAGCAGTTTTTTTTCTTTTGTTTGTTAATTTTATGACGGAAAACTTGATTATTTTTATATATATGATTTTCGGGTGGTTTAACTTAGATTAGATTAATATCTTCCCATCTTTGTATATCAAAAAAGTTAGTTTTATGGAAAACGAAATATGTAGATTGAATATCTAAATAGGAAAAGTGTATTGGCGAATAAAGAACATATGTGCCTTTCTTTCCTTCATTGGTGATGTGTAAAATCTTTTTTATGTTTCGGTTGTCGAAAGCTGTATTGTGATGTTTCTATCAATACGTATACAGCTAAAAGCTGGTAATCGGCAAAATATTCTTAATTAGAGATGAATTTGTACTTATAGGGACTCGCTAATAGTATAATAAATGTACTAAATACAATAAGCACAATATAATGACAATAAATGGGCGCAACTGGGTAATTAATGTAAATGGGCTCAGCACACATAACCAAGCACGATGTTTGTTGATCTTTGTTCTTTACCAGCTGTTTGCACGTTTGGTTTACTGTCACTTTTCCTGAGCATCCCATTTCCATCCTCATCAGCAACTGATAATATCCCAGAAGAAAACAAGAAAGCTCTTCCAAACAGTTTAAAATATAAAAGGGCTCAAACAGTTCAAACAGTTCAAACAGTTCAGACAGTTCAGACACGCAGTTCATAAGAGGAAAAATTTGAACTGTCATTACCATTCATCATATACAATATCCCTTAATAAGAATCTAGTTTAAGCTTAATCATATACTATCATTCCATAAAAGATGAACAGGCAACAAGAGCCCAAGTCCTCTCGAATTATATCATCTTCAACTTATTCATCAATACTATCTTCGTTCAGTTTTGTTAGCCCTACATCATTCTTACTAGCTTTTTCAATAATAGGGTTATCCCTCCTATCTTTAATAACATACAGCTTTACAAGAACTTCTCAAGGTGCAGACTATCCAGGTTGTAGAGGGGTCTATATGTCTCCAGCATACGCAAGAGTTGAGGGCTTCGATCATTCCCATACACGTTTTGCCTCAAAATATTCGCTTTACATCTACAGAGAACAAGGTAAAGATAAAATACCCTCCGAATATGATGATTTGAAATTAACTGGTATCCCAGTTTTGTTCATTCCCGGTAATGCTGGTAGCTATAAACAAGTAAGATCAATAGCTTCAGCTTCTGCAAACTTATATTATGAAACTTTTGAATACATACAAGATTTGAATAAAAATGTCAAGAATTTGGATTTCTTTTCAGCAGATTTCAATGAAGATTTTACTGCTCTTCATGGAAGGACGATGCTGGATCAGGCTGAATATTTAAATGATGCAATTAGTTTTATATTGTCTCTCTATTCTCAAAATGAAACGCCCGCAACTTCAGTTATTCTTCTAGGACATTCAATGGGTGGAATAGTTTCACGAGTCATGTTGACTTTGCCAAATTATGTGGAAAATTCTGTTAACACTATTATAACATTAGCTGCGCCCCATGCAGCTGCTCCAGCGACATTTGATGGTGATTTGTTAAGTGTCTTTGCTTCAACTGATGATTTCTGGAGAATAGGATATTCTCCTTTGATACCCAATTCAAAACTTTCTGAAATTGCAAGATTTAGGTTACAAAACGTTTCGTTAGTATCTATAACTGGTGGATTATTGGATAATATGTTACCGGCTGATTATACTTCCTTGACTGGGCTTGTTCCAGAAACAAATGGTTTCACTGTTTCGACAACCGGTATTCCAGGAGTCTGGTCTCCAATTGATCATTTGGCAATTGTTTGGTGTGATCAATTAAGAAAGACATTGGCTAAAACTATCTTACAAATTGTTGATTCTACTTCCAGCACACAAACCTATTCTTTATCTAAAAGAATGGAAATTTTCAGAAGAATGCTTTTATCTGGTTTTGAAGCCAAGGCTAAACAAGATTTTGATTCAGTTAAAGCTAGCGAAAATAAAATACCTTTAACTTACAAATTAACTATTGATACGAAACAATTAAAAGAAAATCCAAGAGAAAGAACTTTTCAACTGCCTTTAAATCATAAATCTAAAAGAAACTCATTTTCTCCTGATATCCATTTGTTTTACGTTGGAAAAAATGATTTAAAGTTCAACTTTAATTTTATAAGTTCCCTGAAGCCAACTGGTATTGAAGAATTGGATAATTCTCCAGCTGCTGCTTTGTTATTATGCCGTGCTCTAACAGTTGATAAGAAGTACGAAAAGGAATTTGATTATACCACAGATCAAACTACCAAATATGTTCAGCTAGAGTGTATTGATGTTCGAAATGATGTTCATATGATTCCGAGATCTTTTCCAGATTCCGAGTCTTCCTCTGAATCTTCAATAGGCGCAACAGAAAATCCTTTTTGGACAGTTCAATTGAGTTCTGATATACTATCAAACTTTGATACAGTTGTTATTGCGGAATCTTTCTTTGGTAATTCAGGTAATGATTTTATAATTTCTGATTTAGAATTGGAACAATCTTCAAATCTATCATTGGGTGAAGCGAGCTTATGGAAATTATTCACCAGGGGATATTACATTACATTACCGGGACATAGACCAATAATTGTTGATATACAAGTTCCATCAGCTTGGTCAAGCTTATTGGCTTATAGTTTTGATATTCGCTATGAAGATTCAAAATTGGGAAAGTTTTCTCCTATTTTGAGTCAATCAATTAGAGATGAAACCAAATGGCATATTAATATTGATAAGTTTAAAGATGTGACTGCGTTGATCCAGGGTGTTTCTCCATTTTGCCCTTTTGTTAGAGGTGAAGCATCCTCTCTACAATTAAAATTATTTAGTGATTCATTGTCTTCGGATCAAATATTGGATATTTACATGTCTGTTGACTGGTTCAAGTCTTTGAAAATGATAGTTTTAAGGTATAGATTGTCAATCATTGGTTTCCCAACTTTTGTCACAGTTCTGGTTTTATATTTACAGTTTAGAAAATTCATTAAAGATGATATTTTCCCAAGTTTTGGTGACGGTTTGCTAATGTTTTGTGAATGGAATGTTCTCTTTCCGGTGGCTGCCAGTTTAGCAGTATTATCATCATTTGTTTCAAAAGCAACTTTTCAAAAATTATTATCCACAGTTGATCCCGTTACAATACCTGATCTTGAGTTAATGCACGGAATTGAAAAATCTAAAGTTCATGTTAATATGTATTTCCTGGGCTTGGAAGAAGGTGCTTTGTGGTTTTATGGTCCTTTGATTTTAATCATATCATTATCATTGGTAAGTGCATTTTATTTCACTTTGAACGGATTAATTTCAATCCTAACTATAATTTATGCTAAATTTTTCCCATACAAGTCTGGTAAACCAAATGTTCATGGTAAACGCCGTGCTTTGGCTGTTGCTCTTTTGATTGGATCCATTCCATTTTATTTACCGTACCAATTTGCCTATACAGTTTGTTGCATTGTTCAATTAGTAGTTGTTATTAGGGGGTTCACAATTGCTAAGAGCAATTCAGGTAACTCATCATTTGCTAATGTTACACAAAAATCATTTGATAATTATAAAAATTTCAACTTATCTATATTACTAATAATGTTATGGATTTTACCTGTCAATATCCCGGTCTTAATTGTTTGGATACATAATTTTTCATTAAAATGGGCAACACCATTTTCATCTCATCACAATTTGCTTGCTATTTTGCCAATACTTTTCTTGATTCAAAGTAATGTTAATGGATTCATGATCACCAGACCCGTTCATAAATTTGTAATCTTTTTCACCAAGTTCATCTTAATTTATTTTTCATTTTATTCTTTAGTTTTTGGTACTAGACATTTATTCTGGATACATCATTTACTTGACTTGACTTGTGCATGGTTTTCATTAATTTTATTTGATGATTGGTGGAATTCAAAATCCAAAAGTATTTATTCAATACGGAAAGAAGAAACCACTTCCAAGTTGCATTAAATAATTTGAAACTTTTACTTTTATCTATCCCTATTTGCTTTCGTTCTAATTACATAATGTTTTTCCTTTCTCTTAATTTTTTATTATATATCTTTTTGATTTTAGTTCTGTCATCATCACCTTGCATCATATTATTTCACCATATGTTATATTAGATATGTTTTTATCGTTCTTACACTTTTGCCACTTAATATATTTATGAATTTACTTATATTTATTCCGAGAAACAATTATGTAGGAGGAAAACTGTAGGTATAAACTGCAAAATAATAATTTGTAGTAGCTTAGTTTATTCTGGAGAGCTTCACTAACCGGAAACTAAATTTCAAAACCCATAAAAGGTGCCTTTTTAATCTGAGTTAACTTGATTTTCACTTGACCTAAAACCTTTAATGTTGAGGTAACCTAGTTCCACCTCTGGATAAACAGTAAAATTTTCAAATTCCATAGATAGGCTATTTGAAAATAAAGAAGGTTTATCGGTTGAAGATTTTATTAGCCAACTCTGACTTTTGGATAGGTCATTGAATGAAGAATGGAAAGTTGAAATCATTACTCTGAAAGTAACAGTTGCACTCTCAAATATTTTCAGTTTGGACAAATCATTGATTATGGAATGCAAAAAACTTCTGAATCGAGCAAAAATCATTTCTGTTGTAAAACTGTCTGATTTTTCATCGAATTGAATTGAATTATTTATTCTTAAATTATCAAATAGTATCGAATTCATAAAACTGAAACCATATGTCTCTAATAGATTACCCGTCTTCTGTTCAATTACATTAACAAACACTCTATTTAGCTGACCTTTTTGTATTAACCCCATCAAATTCATTGACAAATTGTTTAAATATATTTGAACTCCGTTATGTCTATTTCTATAAACTTGTAGATTATAGGATTGGAAAGTTTGATAAGAATCAGCTGGATAAATATTTCTATAATAACATATTTGCTCTATTATCACTTTAATTAGTTCTACCAACAATGAAAAAACTTTCGAAGTGGTAAGATTATCTTCATCTGATTGCATTAACTTTTGTTTACGGAGCAACGCAAAAAACAACAAGAAAAAGGAAGAACTATATATATCAGATTTGCCTTTGCCAAAATGAAAAACAGAAACAAACGCGTATGACCCAAACTTTGACTCGTAAACTAAGTTCACGTTTACCCTAAAAACCTTTTACAGAAACCAGCATACAAAAACCACAATGGGAATCAGAGCTATCAACGGCAGAGATATTCATTCCATTACCTCTGGACAGGTAATTATTGATTTGACAACAACTGTGAAGGAACTTGTAGAAAATTCTTTAGATGCTAGCTCATCCCAGATAACAGTTACCTTTAGAAATTATGGATTAGATTCAATAGAAGTTAAAGATAATGGTTCAGGCATAAAAGAAGAAGATTTTGAAAGTGTTTGCTTAAAGAATCATACATCTAAACTAGAAACTTTTGAAGATGTGGAAACAGTGTCAACTCTAGGCTTTAGAGGTGAGGCTCTCAGCTCGTTGTGTGCAATATCAGAGGTTAGTATTACGACAGCAACAGAGGATATGAAACCTAAAGCTTATAAATTAGACTTTTCTATAATGGGTGATCTAACCCACAAGAGCATAATTTCTGGAAAAGTCGGCACATCAGTATCAGTTTCCAATTTATTTAAAAATTTGCCTGTAAGAAGAATGGAACTAACTAAAAATGCTAAAAGGGAATTCCAAAAAGTGCTAACATTTTTGCAATCATACGCAATCATAAGTTTAGGTGTCAGAATAATGATAGTTCATATTGATTCACGAGGAAAAAAATCAATAATGCTCTCTTCAAGGGGAGCTGATAACCTTAAAAATAATATACTAAGTGTTTTTGGTCCAGATGGAATGTATGGATTGGAACCTATTGATCTTGAAATTAATTTAAAAGCCAAATTTAAACTAAAATATTGTGAAATGAAAGTTAAAGCTAATGGATTTGTTTCTAATTGTTCATTTGGTCAGGGGAGATCAGTCTCAGATAGACAATTATGGTTTATTAATAATAGGCCTATACATTTGCAACAATTTTCCAGAGCTATTAATGAGGTGTATAAATCATTTAATCACTTGCAATTTCCAGTTATATTTATGAATCTAGAAATAGATCCACTTTACGTTGATATTAATGTTACTCCGGATAAACGAACAGTTTTAATTAATAATGAAAGCTTAGTTATCGAAAGCTTAAAGGAGGAGTTTAATGCTTTATTTTCTTCTCAAGATATTAGAATTCCAGTCAATACTACACCAATACCCAGTATAAATGATAAAACTACAAATTTTAAACAATTAAAATTGGGAGATAGTTTCCAATCTGATAAGTCTAACAATGAGGACCAAGAAATCGATTCACGAGAACAAAAATCTCAACTTTCTGATATTTCTAATAAGTTATTAAATATTACCTGCTTGACTAAGTTATCAGAACAAGGAGAAAATAAAAGTACTAATACAAATGATGAATATAACGCTTTTAAAAAAGATAGTAAGAAAGTTGAGGACTTTGAACAAAGTGTAGACATAGAAAAACTTGATAAGATAAATGGAAGGCCTGCTTGTGAAGTATCTGAACTATCTCCGCATGATGATGATGGCGATAATTTTACAAATCTTTCTTCCGAAATTGATATTCAAGATTTTGATAAGTCACAGAACTTACAGAAGGTAAAAGATGAACAAAACGAAACCAGCGAAAACCATACTCATGAAGTTCAATCCAAAGATGGTAAACTGTATACCCAGATTGGTAATGATAATGTTATTGAAGTAGACGCTGTTAACAAAAGATCTAAATTATCATTTCCCGAATCACATACCAATGATTGTTTATGTTCTACTCATACTGAAGCAACTCACCTAACTCCACTTGAAGTGAAGGTAAGTTCGCAAACTATTAAGAGAAAATTCTATCAAGATATAAAATCTACCCACGATTTGGAATCAACAATAAATTCGACAAACCTAAATTTTAAAAGGCCAAAACTTGACTCTAATAAGACCCTTAATCATAAATTAGAAGATATTAGTGATGAAAGGGAAGCTGAAAGGTATTTAACATTGACTGTTAGTAAATCTGATTTTTTAAAAATGGATGTTGTTGGACAGTTTAATTTGGGTTTTATTTTAGTTTCGAAAGTAAACGATGAAGAAAAAACAAATCTATTTATAATTGATCAGCATGCATCAGATGAAAAATTTAATTTTGAAAAATATCAAAGAGAAACTGTTTTCGAAAATCAACCACTTGTTATGCCCATTTCACCTCATCTTAATGCAATAGACGAATTAGTGATCATGAATAATTTGGAGGTATTTTCTAAGAACGGGTTTAAACTCAAAATTGAAGAAGATAATGATCCTGGAAATAGAGTCAAGCTGATATCTTTACCTTATTCAAAAGATACGATATTTGATTTGTCTGACTTTAATGAACTAACTCATTTGGTTAAAGAAGGTAATGGTTCTTCAAATTGTTTTGGTAGTAACGTAGTCAGACCATCTAAAGTTAGAGCTATGTTTGCCATGAGAGCTTGCAGGTCAAGCATAATGATTGGTAAGGCTTTAACTTACAAGACGATGCAGAGAGTGATTAGAAACTTGTCTACACTAGACAAGCCTTGGAACTGTCCTCACGGCAGACCTACTATGAGACATATAATGGAAGTCAAAAATTGGGCATCCTTTTCAGATGATTATCATGTGTAATCTTATTCTACATATATTTTTTTTAATTAATATTCTTGATACATTTAGTGTTTTAATTAATCCCGTTTTATATATAATCGAAGTTTAAACTTGAAAAAAAAATTACTGAGTGAGATGCATGCTCATTGAGTAGCCCCAATTAGGCAATTGTAAGGATTTTGAAGTTGTTGATTAGTGCTATTTTCAATGTCTTATGTCCATGTTTCGAAGTTCTGAATCAATTATGACAAGACTATCGATATGTCATACCAATCAATAATATTAATAATTTTGGTTTGAGAGTAAGAATAAAAATGACACTATCCCCAGTCATTTTGAACACAAGCTTCCAATTCTCATTTTCCAACTACGAGAAGTGTTACTTTTAAACAGAAGTATGTCATCAGACTCTGATTCTTATAGCAACTACAATAACATTGATATAACTTTACCGAAAGGATTAGATCCATCAACAATTGTGTTGAACTATACCTCTCCATACGGTGATACTAAACTTACATTTAATGATTTAGATGCTTTCAAAAACTCAATAGTTAAATTATCGGCAATATTTGGTGTTAGAATTGGTCTTGCTGCAATTGCTATTCCTATTACCTATTTCATTACCAAGAAGAAGAGACCTGTGTTTTTCCTAAATATGGCATGTTTACTTGTTTTACTTTTGCACTCAATTCTCTTCATTTGTACATTAGCAAATTCTTATAATTCAGTGACATACCATTTCTCTGGATATCTATATATTGATCAAAGTGCGTCAAGATTATCTGCTGCAACAAATAGCTTTTACGTTTTATTAATTGCATTAGTTGAGGCATCATTGACTTTTCAAGTGTTTGGCATTTTCAGAGCTATCAAGTCGGGTGGTATTATTTTAGGTTACATAGCCACTGCCCTTGCTGGAACTTTAGGCTTGCTTACAACAGGGTTTTATTTTACTTATTGCAGTATGTCAAATAAAGCATTCTTTGATAATAATTACTCAGTTCCAACATGGATTGTTAATGCTCCAATCATTTGTTTTGCTACTTCTTCTTGCTTAATCATGCTAATGTTAGTTTCCAAGTTAGCTGTGGATATTAGACAAAGGAGAAAAATGGGGGTTAAACAATTCAACTTCCAACATATTGCTTTTATTATGTCATGTCAAACAATGTTAATTCCAACAATTATTATACTTCTTTCATTTTATGGAATTGGCACCCAAAGCCACTTCTTTCAATCACTGTCAGCTTTGGGTACTGCACTAATTGCTATATCGTTGCCAGTTACTACCATGTGGGCTACATCTGCTAATAATAGTGTCATTCCTACTTCAACTGCTGGTTCATACGTTACTAAAATTTTCTCTAACTATTCAGGCTATACTGATTCAACTGCATATCATGATTATGAGGACGATTATAACGAAAGTAAGTTTGGTAAAACTTCTAGTCCAATTAGCGAGAAGACGGTATCTAATGTTGCTGACTTTAAATTTAAGAAATTTGAAACTATGAGTTCTTTAGAAAATAATTCATCTACACCAACTACTGTGGTTACAGGTGAGACCCCTTTTAATTGGGAAGAAGTTGAATATTTATCTAGAGGGGTTGCTCCTAATGATTTAACTAATCCGATTGATGGTTCAAATGAGGAGTTTATTACTACTACCGTTCAAACTTCAATTATTAACAAAAATTGATTCTTTGTTATCCCGTTCCCACTTCTTTTCCAGAGTCTTTTCATTTTTATCATTTTAGTTCCGTACGTTTTGCATTTTAACTTTTTAATGCTATTTTGCTTCTGTTTTTGGCCTTTATTTTGCTTTCGCATTTTATTTAATTAGTCCTAATGACTAGAAAATCGCAATGGAAAATTTATCTCTTTTAAAGTCTGATAAGTTGAAATTTC
This sequence comes from Ambrosiozyma ambrosiae, assembly GCA_003705185.2. NCBI lineage: Eukaryota > Fungi > Ascomycota > Pichiomycetes > Pichiales > Pichiaceae > Ambrosiozyma > Ambrosiozyma ambrosiae. The sequence continues at coordinate 234,684 of PPHU02000010.1, forward strand.
AATGATTTGCAAAACTTGTATTATCTTTAGGAAAAACAGTAGACAAGAACTTAAAAAAACAAGTTGCCCTAATAAAAGAAGAAAAAGCCATAAAAGAACAGTACGCACAAGTCAAGACCAATATTATAGCCTATATATAAATAAAAGAACATACAAACAGTAAAAATGTAAACGAAAGTAAACGAAAGTAAAGTATTATAAGAACAACGAACGAATCAGAAATCATCAAGTTGCAAGCATGTATAATTAATTCTTAAAAACGAATTATTAAAAATTAATAATCTAAAACAAATTGTCTAACTAGAGGCCAGTTCTTATCTTCATATGCAGTTAATTCCGGATCTAATTCAGAATCCAATTCAAATGAAGAGAAATCAATTCTTTCAGGCTCTTCTGGACGCTTTAAAGCTGACTTAACATGATAAGTAATAGCTTCGTGGAAGATATTAGAGTAACGAGAGATATCACTTTCATCTTGCAGATCATTGAACATTTCTAACATATTCTCAATCATATCACCAGGAACTCTCAATCTAGTTAAGTGATGGCTAGCAATTGATTTCAAATTTTGCTTTCCAAAGACATCTTTAGAACCAGTGAAAGCAGGAACAGTAGAAATGGTAATATTATCATATTCAATTGTCTTGTTGGCACCTAATGCATGTCTATTGTATTGTTTGGCCAAGGTACCACCTGGTAAGTTTTCAGTTAAAGTATAGTTATGCTCTACAGAACCGTTACCAAAGTTTCCATCAGGTGAAATTGTAAAATTAGCAGTACCATTTTCCATATTTTTGATTGAAATAAAAGGCAAGCCATCTGCAGAAACAATACCTTTGAACTCTTTAGTTATATTCACTTGGTAATCAACAGCTGTACCAACAATAGGAAGTGTTTCAATCTTGAAATCCAATGGGTAAGAAATATTGTAGGTAACATTGGAAACCGGTAATTCAGTTAAGGCATCAATTAAAGCAAAAGAAGAGTGACTCTTTGGATCTGAAACAATTTTCTGAACATCACCAAATTTAACAATAACACCGACGGATGCTTGAGAAGAGTTGTAGAAAGATTGAGCTTTGTAAGACAATTCAGTTCCATTAGTCAAAGTGTAGTTAAGAGTAGAATTAACCATGTTACTGTAATCAGCACGGACAATTTGAGTCAATAAGCCACCATATGGAGGAGCAATGGCAAAGTCAAAGATTTTAGTAGCGTTATCAAAAGCAACAATTTCACCAGTAGAGTTAGCAATTCTTTCATCTTCCCAAGTGATAACGTTAGCAGATGTAATCCAATTAGAGCCGACACCAGAAGGCTTCATACCTTTTTTCTTAGGATCATCATCAATACAATTAGAAACTTCAACTGAAATTTGAGAATCTTTCTCCCATAGCAATGGTAAAATAGCAGTTAAATCAACTTCTAAACCTCTAACATCAAAAGCTCCAGAAGACACAATTGGATTCCACAATGAAGGAGCAATACCACCGGTGAAGATTGTTGGATTTGGGTTAACAGAAGCAACTCTAAAGTCATCAACAAAAACATTAATCATACGGCATGGACCATGACCTTCAAAATGGTGACCTCTCTTCAAAAAGTAATCTTGGTACTCATCAAAAACATTGGAATACCAGAACTCTTCAGCAGCATTAGCTGAAATGTAGAGTACTAATTTTGCTCTGGTAGTGTTAGCATTTAATTGAGGAATAACAGAGTCTAGTGGAGAATCTGGAACATAAACTAATGGAGGTCTTGAACTAGATGCGCCCTTAACTAATGGGTAAATCTGATTGGCAGCTTCTCCAACATCAAATATAGTTCTTAGAGAGCCTGGTAAGATTTCATCAGCAATATCCATGGTACCAATAGTAGTTTCATCATCAGCAGAACCTTCTGTTGGAAATAATGAATAATCTGGACCATCAGCATCATAGTAGTAAGTTGCTTTTAAAGTAATATTGAAAGCACCAGTTAGTCTTGGAGTTAACAAATTATCTAACTGAAACATTAGAGTTCCATCTGACTGAAATAATTTAGCATACAAAGACAAATCCTTTTGAGCAAAAGAGTGAGAAATACTACCAGATGGTTCGATTGTAGAAGTTCTCCAAAGTTCAACACCATCTAAATATAAATGAGCTAATCTATCATATTGAACACCATCAACAGTAGTATCTAGTGAAACAACAACTTGATTAAAAGTTATATTTTTTGGAGCATTGTAAGCAACCACTACAGGATGACCCCAACTGTTACCGATAGTGGTAGCTAAGAGATTTTGAGAATACAATGGAGTTGAATAATTTAAAGCAGGAATAATTGGAATTTCAATAACCTCGTAAACCTCTGGAGAAAGTTTTGGGTCTGATTCCTCTAGTAATTTAAAATGGTGATTGAGATAGTAAGTATCCAATGATTCGGTGTTTTCATGGTCTCTAATGAAAAAACCATAAAACAAATATAAAATATAGATGAATAAGGTACCAAGTCCAAAAGCAGATAATTTCTTATTTTTCATTCTAGATTGTTGTTGTTTATCATAATATTGGGAAGCTAGAGCTTCTGGGTCATGATAAGATTCAACCTTTTTCTTTTTATTGTCAATCTGGTAAAGATTACCAGATTGATGATGTTGTAGTTGCTTCTGTTGTTCAGACATGTCGCTATCACTATTGAATTTTGAATAACCCAACTGTAATTGGTTCCACAAAGACCACTCTCTAGACATGGCTGCGTTTTTCATGATTAATGAACGCAAAGAGGGGAATCCGTAGCTATTTAACTAGTTTCTCTTTGAGAAGCAGCAATATTAGATTAAATAGGAAACTATCTGAATGGCTGCAAATTCGGTGCGCCTTAACGAGATCTGCCCTGATAACAAATCACGGCCACATCCGGCGTATCGGTTTTCAGTTTTTCCTCAGTGAACAATTTTTCCATATCTGGCTGCCTAATTCATTGATTTCAGTTCCTTTTCCAGTCACAAAACGTTCTACTTCAAAATATTCTACTTCAAAATATTTCGATGCCGTTACATGTGCTACAAAATATAAGGAAAATATTTACTTCCCACAGATCTGACGAAGAAGAACGGATATATTCCAGAAAAGCAGTAAGTAAATAAACAAGATAAAAAAAAATGCCTTAATATATTTTGTTAGATTACAGGTATATCTAATTATCGTGATCATTCAGCTATATAAATCTAATATACTGACTTATAAGTATACATATGCAGTTCTATAACTTTATTGGGTTTCTTGCTTCTTGTGTTGCCTTTAGTTTTGTTGCTCAAAAGTTATCCAATAATGACTTACTTTATTTGACGTCTTTCACGGGCGGCACATTTTTGAAGTAATGCATGATAATTGAGCGAATCAGAAGATGTATCAGTTTTACTTATCTATTTTTCTACATTCACTATCTTAGCCACATATATAATACAGAATAACGTATAAAAATATATTAGTATATGCATATATTAATCTCAAGACTATGTTCTATAATTTATATCAAGTTATATTAGCAAAAAAAGAGAAAAAAAATATCGCATACTAAGTGAATAAAAGAAACAGTAAAATGAAGAATAGATGTGAAATGAAATAAAGAGAGAGAACAAGAGAAGAAAAGAATGGGAATATAATTTAAAGACAAGTAGTACTAGCAGAAAGCGATAAGAAAAACGAAAAATGTGAAAGAATATAAATGGAAATTCAAATAATGAGAAAATAAAAATAAAAATAAAAATAAATCGGATTCGAAAGATAACTTTGTACAAGGGGGAATGGATTATGTGAAAAACGAATATAGTGCAATTAAGAATTAATTTAGTTTTGTAGACGTAACATTAGATTCACTCTTTAATAGATAAGCTTTAGCCATTTCATAAGCGGTCCAGGAAATAGCAGTTGATGGAACATTAAAAACAACTCTAGGTTTTAAACCTCTTAAAAACCCAGAATATCCGTTATGTAAATATAATTGTTTTGAAGCACTCATGAAGCCAGTAACATTAGGATATGATTTTGTTTGTAAAACTGTTTTAACACAATCAAATGGAGTTGTAACAGCGGCAGCAGCAGCACCAGATATACCACCTGCAACACAGTGTAATAAAGGATTATACGTTTGAGTTGGATTCAACTGGGTAGAAGAATATTCATAAACTCCAAAATTTATAGCAGCAAACGGGATATTTAGCAATAACGTAGTAGGATAAGAAAGATAAAATGATCTTAAACCTTCCTTTCGATACATTGTATTTATAAATTTAAACACAGATGGATTAGTGGTCGTATGGTTATTTGATTTATAAATTTGCATTCTCTGCTTTATCACATCAAATGGATTCATTAAAGCATCTGAAGTGATAGTGGCTGCTATACCTGACAGAGAAGCAATTAAAGGATGTTTTTGATCAGTTATCAAAGAAGAAGAAGTTGAGTTATTAATAAAATGATCAACCAGATATGTCTTTGTCGATTCAAAAACCATAAAGTAAACAGCATGAGCAGGACCTGCTCCCAATATTACTGAAGAAACTCCTCTCCAAAGGGCAATTAAACCTTCACTGGAACTAATTTTTGAAAAAGATTGAATTAAACCTTCATTTACCCTGATTTTAGAAACTTGCAATCTTGTTTTGATTGCGTCAACTGGATACATAACTGTATGTTCCATTATACCAGCAAAGGCACCCGCAGATAATTGTGCTAGAATTGGAGAGTTTTCTGGCAATGCTTCATAATCTATTTCAACTGTATCATGACCCATGTGAAGAGCGTGTTGCTGTAGGTCTGTAATAGTGTTCAAAGGTTGCTGATTAGGATGAGTGAGAGAAGGATTAGAAGGAGAAGAAGGAGGAAGAGCAGAAGAGCTAGTGTGTAAATGTAATTCTAGTTCCTTTGGTGTGGATGTTGTATCAGGCATGTTTTTTACAAGAGAGCTCATGGAAATAAAGGAATTAAACGAAAAGTACCCAGAGATAAGTTTGTTAATTTTTGATTGAGATGGAGTTGAAAGATGAAAATTTTGAATGACAAATAGTTGTGCCGAGCCTAGAATGTGGTAGTATCAGAAAAGAGCTCGAGCAGACCAATTACTTAAGGTAAAGGGTCACAGTTGAAGATACAAATATAGTCAATGAATAACAGCAAGAAAAGAGTTGAGAGATATGAAGTGGAAAATACGTCTGTTTAGGGAAACTTTCAGGATTTAAATAGAGAAAGAAAACTACGTAGCAAATTCGACTTGTCGGGCCTGGCATCCATCGACCGTTAGTTGCACCTCCTATTTAAGTCCCTAGTATTTTGACCAATGACTCACATTCTCTTTTTGAAAATGAACATTTAACTCCAATTAGCCTCAGCTGACTAGAGCCTGACCATTGACCTTTTCCAGGGTCGCAATACCTCCAATGTTGCTATGATTATAGGATTAGATTCTTGGTCTCAATGTACTGTGCGATATCACCGGTCTTTGAACAAATTTAACAGTCGCTAATTCGCTCCTACCTGTTTTTTTACTTTGATAGTTATTTTAATAGCTTAATAGCTTTACTAGTAGTTAAGTTTTTCTCCTCTTAACCGTCGCCTTCCATAATTTCATTTTGAAATACTGGAATAGGTTTAATTTTCACTTTCTATTATTTAATTCAAACGGAAAAGTTTGAAAAAGATGTCTAATCCATTAGATGATATAAATATAGTGCTTTGCTTCCTGTTTCCAGATTGTCCGAAGTCCGGGCACATTCAACACTGGCTTAAAATTTTTTTCTCCTATTTCCGGATCTCGGTTGGAGCCGCTCGGGTGGGAATCGAATTTATCAAGAAAAGTCGACGCACCGTAAATTATTCGATAAAACGTCGATGTCGACTACTTTTTTTTTGTATTATCAGAAAGGCGATCGGCTTCAGACGACCTATCGACCCATTCCTGTCTCTTCAGTATATTTAATGGTCCGAAACAGGGGAAGGAACAGTTAATTAATAACTGAAGTGAATAACCATCATTCTAGATCACATTTAGCTTTACGTCTATATATACACAGAATAATACGAAGAGGAACTGCATATCCCCCTTGACTACTACTTTTTACTTGCTTATTCTTAGGTGGTGTGCTTTTGCCATTTATTCATAGCTTGAATCTCGTTTAAGCACAATCACCACTAAATTCAATCGATCATTTTCTCCAAATGGGTCTACGTTACACAACTTTTCTCGATCCAGATCAGCTCAATAACGATTATAATGACAACTTGGTAAATAAGACGAAATATTTGTCTTATCATCATTCTGATTATGAATCTGATGATCAAGGAGAGACCCAATCATCCGAAGGCGATGATAATTATACAGAGCAAGATCATAATGAGAATAATAATCAAGAAGAAAGAGAGAATGATGATGATGATGATGATGATGATGATAATAATGATGATAATGATGATGATGATGATGATAATATAGGTTCCCACTCACAATCTGTGGCTACTTTTTATTCCACCTTATATCGATCTGCTACATTATCTCGTACTTCTAGTTCCAATAGAACATATAATCCTTATTTGCCTTCTCGTTTTAATCCACGTCATTTTGTCAATTCTCATTTATCTCGCCAGAATGAGCAACATCATACTTCAAAGTCTAATGAGAAGAAAAAAGTATCATTTTATCAAAAGCATTCAAAGTTTAATAAAAATGGTAAACCATTTACATATGCATGTTGTAATTGTTTGACTCATTTAACAACAACAAATCTAATAATAAGTGATCAATATAGGGGGGCTTCTGGAGACGCTTTATTAATTTACAAAGTGTTTAATATAAAACTAGGTAAATGTGAGTCTCGAATCATGACCACTGGAAATTATACAGTATGCGATGTTCTGTGCCATCAGTGTGGCACAACTGTCGGTTGGAAATACTTAACTGCTTCTTGTTCAAATCAGAAATTTAAAGAAGGCAGATACATTTTAGAGTGTGCTTATCTGGTGACTGCCAATTAGGATTTCATTTTATTTATTTATTTTTTGTTTTCGTTTTTTTTATTTTTTTTTATTTTTATTTTTGGTTTTATTTTTTCATTTCATTTTTATTGTCATAATTTGGTTTGGTTTGATGGTAGACAGGGAATATACATTTTTGTGATTTTATAGGTTTTTTCCCATTAGGTTTGTAGGCTTGGTTTGTTCAGTTTTCTGCTATTCGGTTTTTTTTTTGGCTTTTATTTACAGATTTTATATATATAATATTAACAGTTGAGAAAAAACGAAAGTTTTAAATTAAATTTTATTAACAAAAAATACGGGAGGATAATTACAATCCATTATTTACAGATTTCTCTCTATTTACAAAGGTTGAAAAAAGGATGCATATGTACAAAATCATAATAAGTAATCTTAGTCCACAACCAACAGTTTAATTTCAGATTCTTTTTGAGCTTTATTCTTGGCCGCACGTTCTTTTATCTTCTTTTGTTTCTCTAGTTTCTTTTGCTCTTTCAACTGTTTCTTTTCAGCCTTACTTAATTCTTTTTTAACTTCTGGCTTTAAAGTAATCATAAGTCTACCATTTATTTTTCCAACCTTATCAACAGAAATACCTAATTCATTCACAATTTCATCTAATGCTTCAGAAATACGTTCTCTTAGGGTTATTTCCAAGTCAGATAGTTTTTGTAATTTCTTGCTAATGGCGTTACCATCATAATCAAAATTATCCTTGTCATCAACTATTATTTGTACAGTTTCACCTCTTTTAAACTGATTTAAAATTTCATTTTTCTTTTGACCTTTCAAATCATTTAACGATATTTGCCACGTTATTCTGATAACTTTGAGATTATTTGCTCCTTGTTCAGATATTTCTTGCTGTTGCTTTAATTGATTTTTCACTGTTCTATTGTTATTATTTAATAAATCTTTTTGAACCAACGCACTCAAATGTTCCGTATGATGTCTTCTTGCTTCTTGTGAATCAATGAACTTCACCACTGCAATATCTTCATTTCTGTTGGATTTAGTAATTGATATTATTTTTAAACCATTCTCACTTAAATCCAAGGTTCTGGAAATCGAACCTAAGGAAACCATACCTTCATCTTTACCATTTTTAATTAGTTTACATATGCCTTTCGAATTGATTGCTTTGATTTGTCTAAGAACAATCCTGACAGCTTCTCTGTCTTTTGGAGTACCACTAACGTCAATTAACAGCTTTTCCCTTTTGTTTCTATTACTATTTTTATGTGCAGAATTATTTAGTTTACCACCTTTTATGCTTTTGGAATCATCTTGGCCTGCAAATCTACTCACCTGCCCTTTGGTAGGTTTCTTTTTACCATTATCTATGCTAGTTGATGCTTTTGTAAAACCTTTTTGTTCATGTACTTTCATAAATTCAGTCAGGTTAAATGACGAACTGCATCTTGTGCTTTGCTGAGTGGAGCAAATAAAGGTTGATTTTAGTTGTAACCGGATTATAGTGCTCATACCTAGTCTGTATAATAAAGTCATCTTCTAACAAACGGTATTTGTAATAGATTTTAGCGGTTTTGGAGTAATTAATTGATCTGAAAGTTATCTTCAATGATCGATCATATCATATTTTTTTTTATGTTTATGCTCAACCCACGCGCATTTGCATTAATGCTGTAATGGACGGCTTCTTAGGCTGTGTTATCCAATTAACTTATGCTTTTTGAATTTAAATTACTCTAGTAGATATCTTAATAAGAATAATATTTATATCAGATGAATAAATAAAAGAAATAAAAAAAAAACATAAAATGTCCAAAATTATAGAAAAAAAAAATCAAAACAAAAATAAATTATATATATATATATACATAATAATAATAATAATAATAATAGTCAAATATATTAAATTTTTCATTTCTTTAAAACACATTTTCAACCCCTGATAACTAAATCATCAGGAATACCCGCATATTCGTCATACTTCATGACTAAATTAATATTCTGTAAACACTGTGTACTAGCACCTTTTAACAAATTATCAATAGTAGCAACAACAACAACTCTATCTTGTTTGGAATTTACGGCAAATGCACCAACAACAACACCATGTTTTCCACTAATGTCTTTGACTAATGGAGCTTCACCACTAACTGTGATTAGTTGCTCCCCTTGATATCTATCTTGATACATAGCTCTAATGTCTCTGGCACTTAATTTTTCCTTCAAAGGAATGGAAATCGTATGCGTTATACCTTGGAACCATTGAGCAACATGAGGCATAAATGCAACTTCTAAACCTAACTGGGAAGAAATTTCACGTTCATGAATATGATCAGTTAGTGAGTATGGAATTAAGTTGTCTTTTAAGAAATTAACATCATTTTTTGGAGATGGTTTGGTACCGGCACCCGAATAACCAGAAACACCAAATATTGATGGTCTACCGGCAGCATAATCAACTAATGGGGAAATACCAATTTGAGCTGCAGTTGCATAACAACCAGGATTAGAGATTTTTCTTGCATTTGCAATCCTTGATCTATCATTTAATTCAGGTAATCCATAAACCCAATCACCAGACTTATCAAATCTATAATCAGCAGATAAATCAATAATCTTAGATTCACCATTTGGTCCACTCACTGATTCAATTGCTTCCACAAAAGGTTTACAAACTCCATTTGGTAATGCCATCACCCAAACATCAACTTCATTATTGGATTCCAGCTTTTTGATATCCTCAACCTGCAAATTAGAATAAATAATTTCCTTTTTATTATAACCTTTTAATTTTTGGCCAGCTAATTCCCTAGATGAAACATGCGATAGCTCTAAATATGGATGCTTATCAATCATTGAAATTAAATTTTGACCAGTGAACCCTCTTGCACCAATCAAAGCAACTTTAGATTTATTAGTATTTATTCCATCTTTTAATGGTGGATTTGGATTGCCTGAAACTGTAGCTAAACCTCTTTTAAATTGTTTGCTGAAACCAGAGTTAAATGAAAATAGACTTGATCTTGATCTTAATGTAGAGAAGGATCTAGATTGTTTCGGAAATTCAAAAACACTTGATTGTTTTGAAAAAGACTGTTTATTAAAATTTTCAATTAATTTAGAAGCCGTGCTGACATCTTTAGCCCCATACCAAAACAAAATTTCACCATTTTTGGAATAAGAACCTTCGGACCTAGAAAAATACCATGCTGTGTTTGGATCATCTTCCTTTATAACCCACTGTAATGCTGGGTAATCCTTCTTAAGAGCATGGAAAATATTATCAGTAACATTATTTAACCATCCTGCTTTAGAAGCTAAAAATTTATCTAACTGAGGAATAGCAGTGTTTTCATCTTCTTTAACAATAGCTAAAACTTCTAATGGTTCATCACCATATGCTTTGAATTTAGAAGTTTCTAAGGACTTTAAATAAGTAGCAACAGAAACTTGTCCCGAAGAAATTTCAGCATCTCTATTCAGAGCTTTTCTTAATTGTTCAGGATAATTGAAGTCATCTAATGAAGATCTAGTTAATAATTTGTAACCTCTTCTAATTAAGGTACCAGCACCAGAATCTGTGAATAATTCTTTTTGTAAATCATTCACATCGATAATAGCCACCGAAGACGATCTTGGTAAATGCATCAATAAATCTCTGATCTCTTTAATTTTTAATTTGGTACCATACTTAACCCAACTTTCTTTTAGCAAGTCTTCATACTCTTCATCTAAGTTGATAACTGAAACTTTTTCACCAGTGTTACCATTAATGATACCACCTTTTTCATTCAAGTAAACAATTTTTAAAGGTTCGAAAACTCTAGCAACTTCACCAGCAGCAACATCAGCATTAACATTTAAAATTTGGCCAGAAGGTGTTTCTGCTAAGGAGGTTAAAATTGGTAAAGCGCCAGCTTGAATGGAAGCTTCAATTGGTGCTTTATTAACACCAGTAATATCACCAACAAGTTTGTACTTGTTTTTATCAAGATAATCAGCCTGGAAAACACCTGCAGTAATTGGTCTTGCATGAACACCCATCTTCTCTAATGCAGTTACTAACTTCAAATTTTGCTCTAAGAAACATTTTCTAACGATAGACATCGTCTTTTCGTCAGTAATTCTAATCCCATCAATATAATCAGGTTCGACGCCCTCATTCTCCAAAATTTCATTAATTTGCGGACCAGTTCCATGTAGCACAATAGGGTATAAACCAACGTGATATAGGAAAGCCAAACATGAGGCCAATTCAGGCAATTGTTGAGTAATGATAGCACCACCAACTTTAATAACAGCAAATTGTTGTTGAGAAACAGATGTAAAATATTTCAAATACTGTTCAACTTCTCTTTTGGATCCAATGTTGTTTAATAATTGAATAACAGTTGATCTTGTTGAGTAGCATTTAACTGAAATCTTATACTTATTTGAGATCGTGGAGGAAGTGACAATGGCTGGAGAGAAACCCTTAGCAGAGACAGACTTAATGGAGTGTCTTGCTAACAAGTTTCTAGTAACAACTGGAGTAAGAGTTTTAATCATCGATTGTATAACTTTTCAAAAGTTAGAAACTATTAAAAAGACAAGCAACTAGATTAGAGAAGAAGGAAACGAAAAATTTGACTTGATTTGATATTACGGTCAAGAGGCGTGCATTACTCGAAATTGAAATGTGTCATTCCTAGCGCGGTCGATTTACTTGATTAGGCAAGCTGGGAGGTCGGATACTGTTTTTCTTGCGTCTGTAGGAATACGCAGTGCAAGGATGATTAATATATATCAAATCTGAAATCTGACGCATACTTGATAGACGTGAGGGAGGCTCAAGACCAGTCAGGAAACAATCCTAGAAAAAAGGAACTACCGGCAAAAATTTCAAAGTTTTTTTTTCATATTAATATGTCAAATCAAGACTCAGGTGCATCTCCAGAGGAACAAGTCATTGAAGCTGCTAGAAGAAACAATGTGGATTTATTAGATTCCATTTATAATAACTACACTGACAAACCGGAACAACTCATCAAGTTATTAAATACAGCTAAAGATGCAACTGGAAATTCTGCCCTCCATTTATGTTGTAAGTATGGATGTTATGAGATTATGGATAAAATTTTGGATTTAGAAGGTGTTAATGTGAATCCTGTTCATCAGTTAACCGGTGATACACCGTTACATTATGCTGTTAACTACAGCTTCGAAGAAGTTGATTATGCCCAATTCTTAATTGAAACCTTAATTGAAGTTGGGGCTGATGTCACTATCAAGAATAAAGAAGGATTGACACCTGTTCAACTGTTAGGTGATTCAAACGAGAAAATAAGAGACACATTAGAATCAGCTGAATATGCTCTTGGTGCTCAACAAGATTATCAAATTCAAACTGTTGAAGATTTAGACGAAGACGAAGACGAAGAAGAGGAAGAAGAATCTGTTGTTGCTGAGAAACCATCAGCAAAAGCTTGATGTTGTATCTCTTTTTTTGTTAACGAAGAGGTCAACTGACACAGTTTTAATAGAGGGTTAGATATACTTGCTGTATCTACAATTTCTTATTTAGTTTATTTATAGCTTATGCTCTTTGTTTACTACATATCCATGTCCAATATTTTGCATTTAAAAACAAAAAAAAAACTCAGATGGAAAGTTCCAGCGTAAAATTATCATTGGATGTTTTATCCCACCTTCCTAGAATATTCTTAGCTTTAGATTTTATTTCTCTTAATTGAACAATATTTCTTTTGAATGAATAATAATCTTTTGCACTTATGGCGGTGATTTCATTCCTCAGTTCAATCAACTTCTCTCTAGATATTTCACTTTGATCTTTCTTTTTAATAGCTTTCTTAGTAGAACATCCATTTTTAATGCCGTTATTCAGAATTTGTACGAAACTTAGTCCTGGAATATGAATAATTGATAAGTTTGCAGCCTTCTTACCATCTGCAATATCAAACTCAAATTTATTGGAGGTGGGTATCACACAAAGTTGTTTGTAATTATTTCTCAAATCGATATCCAACTTTTCATAAAGCCTGCTGCAAAAGCATCGCTGAAAACTTTCTTCTTTAATTTTGTCTTGAGGTTGAACTAAATAACTCAATTTTATGGAATTTAAAGAGTCTTTGTCGAAAAGATCATAAGTAGTTGAATTTAATAATCCTGTAAACTGTTTGATACAGATTTTGTCAGAACAGGATTTGGAATATGAAATTTGCGAGTCTTTTCTCCCCGGTTTAGTTCGAACAATGCCAACTATACTAAAATTATCTCTACCCCTAACAATATTATCTTTTGTTCTAATTTCATTCCATGATTCTTTCGATGCAGACTTCTCTTGTGTATTTTCTATCGATGCGTCACCGCAAGGAACTTCTGAAATATATAACGCAAATCTTGTTCTAGAGTCTTTTAATTTGAATTTTCTGTCAGAATTGAACTCTAGTAAGTCAAAGTAAGTTTCAATACTTTTATTATTCTTCAGAGTCTTCATTTCTTCTAACAGTAATTTATTAAACAATCTGAAGGATAAAATTTCTGCATGTGAATCGTGGATCATGCGACCATGACTTAGTTCATCAATCTTTACAGTTGGAATACACTTTAACCCAGTAGAAATAGTTAACAACTTTAGGTTAAACTTATCAGAATCATCGCATAACTTCCTTTTTTTCAGTTGTGGTTCATTTTCGGATAAATTCTTGGGTACTAAAGCAACTAAACCTGCCAATACAGTGAACTCGTTAAGATCTGATTTTGGTTTTCCATTTTTGAACATCCTTAATAATTTATCATTGGGCTTAAGGGAATTTGGTTGGAAAAATTCAGATAGAACTAAATCTGAAATTCTGTTTCCTAGATCTAGTTTATCTTGTTGGTATATTTTGGGTTCCTCTTCCATTTGATGTGATTTTTTTAATAGTCAGTCTGATATATTCATTATTTAGAAAAATATTGGCTCATAGAATATAGCTGAAAATGTTTATTGGTGTGGTTCACCTTGTAGTTTAGTGTAACAAAACATAAATCCTTCAGTAAAGGTTGAAATTTTTTTTTTGTTTTTTTGATTTTGTTTCTTAATAGGTGAGAGGTCTAGCGAAGAATTATCTATCAGCTCTAGATTACTGTGGTGTTCCTAATTTCAGCAATTATTGAGTTAACCATATTTAATGCAAAAGAGCTATCTCATCACAACTAGATTAATAAGAGAATGGGGATAAGAAACCAATCCAATTAAATGACGGTAACCACAGAGCATGATATTATGATACTTAGATTATTTAATTTTAAGCGGATATTTCTTCTAGCTCTATATTTCAGCACTTCTAGAATAGTTTTTACTTATTTAATAAGACAAAATGTTAATATTTAAGTAAACTCATCTAATTCTTCTTAAATTGTAGATAGTTGGAAGAAAACTCATTAGGTAATACCAATTTCCAAATAATCGATTCGAAGATGCGGACTAGATCCGCTGTTCTTCCCCCGCCTAACCTTTTATATCAGTGCTTCAACAACTTTACTTACCGATATGAAAGCCGAAATGATCAGCTGACAGCTATTTTCAAGACTATTAGAGGGGCGAAGTTATTGTGACAAATCATCAGAGTCTGGTTGAAAGAATTAGGAAAATTCAAAGATCCGAACAACCATTGTCCTATATATTACCGGTATCCACAGAACCACAGTTTTAATCACGAACAAATATTAGCTTTCTACTCCGTTGGAAGATCTTTTGAATTAGTATCTCCAAGTGATTTGTTTTAATTTGTTTCTTGAACCATACCCTTTGTCTTCTTTCGAAATAATTTTTCACCTTATTATGCCTACGACGTCCAGGACTCAAATAACACTATTATTATTGTAATGTTATCTAGAACTACAAGCAGAAGACTCTCGTTCAAACGATCTAGAGCTCTTAGTGTTCTCTCCTTGGAAGACTCAAGACCCACATTGGAGTTAAATTTTGACCCATTACTAGTCTATGAAAATGAAGGTGAAAATGAAAATGAAAATGAAGATGAAGATGAAGATGAATATAATGATTGCAGTAGTTATAGATCAAGTACCAGATTATATCATGCTATTTCATTATCTCCGAAATATTCAAACAGCCTAGAAGGTATAAATGATTCAAATCCAAATCCAAATGAACCCAAAGTTATTATATCAGACTTTAAAGTAAAAATTATTGCTTTGTGTCTATTTTCAAATGTTTATTTGGCATCTGTTGATTCAACTATGGTCGCTACTTTACTTTCGGTTATTGCTTCAGATTTAGATCAAATGTCCAATATATCATGGGTTGCGACAAGTTATTTATTATCATGTGCCACCTTCCAACCATTATTTGGTAAACTATCAGATGTATTTGGCAGAAAATCTATTTTGCTAATTTGTACCTTCCTATTCTCATTTGGTTGTTTAATGAGCGGATTATCTCCAAATTTCTGGATTCTAGTGATTGGGAGGTTCTTAACAGGGGTTGGTGGAGGCGGATTTGGAGCTATGGCCTCTATTACGTTGAGTGATCTGGTATCTATGAAACAAAGAGGAGTTTACCAAGGTTATAATAGCTTATTTTATCAGTCTGGTGCAGCTTCTGGTGGATTGGTTGCAGGGTTCTTTCAAAATTACTTTGGCTGGAGAATGGCCTTTTTGATTCAAGTTCCGTTATCTTTAATTTCTGGATTGATGATTCAAATATATTTTAAGTTACCATCCGAAGCCCCAGGAAGTGGAGCAAAAGGAGGTAGAATTTCAGAAAAGTTCAAAAGATTAGATTGGGTCGGAACTTTTTTATTAGTATCCTCAATTTTCATTCTTATGCTAGCAGCTTCAATGGGTGGTAAGGAAATATCATTTAATAGCGATACATTTAGATTATTAATTAGTATTTCATTTATTGGCTTAGTCGTATTTTATCAATATGAATTACGCTTTGCTGTGGAGCCAATATTACCTGTGACGTTACTTTACAACAAGACAATATTATTGTCTTCCATTGGTTCGTTCTTTTTAAATATTAATTCAACTTCCTGCTTCTTTTATTTACCTTTTTACTGGACTACAGTTAAAAACTTATCACCACTTGATGCTGGGATGAGATTAATTCCAAGTACGTTCACAACTGCAATATCAGCATTAACAGCAGGATATTCAATTAAAAGATCCTTACACACTAAGACTCCATTTATATGGGGTTCTATTTTCTTAGTAGGTGGTAGCACTTGGATTTATAAGTCTTCAATAAATGATCCAACATGGAGTGATTTTGTTATTAGAATTCCTCAAACTATCGGCACATCAAGTAACTTTAGTATGATGCTAATTTCATTGATTTCATCTGTTGATCCATCTGAGCAAGCTTTAGCAACCTCGATTCAATATGCCTTTCGTTCAACAGGATCCACATTAGGAGCCTCATTAAGCTCTGCTGTCCTGGAATATGCTCTACATTATTATTTGAATTATAATTTTAGTCACTTAGATAATATTCCTGACGAATTAAAGGATCAATTGGACAGTATTAAGCATAAGGCGTTAAGTGATCCGAAATATATGTTTGAAGCTGCACCTTTGTTCTTCAAAGCTACCCTCATAGAATCTTACGATTCTGCTTGTCACGTAGTATTTATGTTTCTGATTATGAGTGCTTTATTAACATGTTCTTTTGGCTTTGCGGTTCCTGATCATTATCTTGGATGAATCTGTCTTTTATTTTTGATTTATCTTTTGCTATTCTTTAAAATTGGATAATAAAATTACCACTGTCTCAAGGACAAAAATATTTAGTGCCGTTATTAGCTTCGTGAATACTTGCAGTAAAAAAGTAAATTACAACTCAAGAACAACATGAAGCATTGGCTAATCTTAAATAAAAATATCATTTACGTAAATATCATTCAGATCATAATGCCTTTTTTTAATATCATACAACTTAAACACATGAAAATAGTAAAAATCGAAAAATAAAAAACCTTGAATTGATACATCCCAACTTTTAATCTAGTCGTAAATCTAATACAATCTTCTTTAAACAATAATTATATGCTGTACCTTTGGAATAAGCAAAAACTATGGTATCACAATGATAAATAAAATTAAAAACTGCATCATTGAAAGAGGCTGATATCATATCATATTTCATCAGTATCCATTGAATGTATCAAAAAAATTCTTCTAATCAATCTCAGAATATATTATATACTATTTTAACCAATTGGATGCTACTCTTAGGTATATCTTACTACAAAAACCATAATATACCTTTCTGCTCAAACTAATAATATTAATTAAAAATTAT